>JANIJG010014982.1:55403-65612 GCA_024611175.1 Megaceryle torquata | reverse complement strand
AGAGGGCATGGCCTGAAGCTGTGCCAGGGGAGGTTTAGGTTGGATCTTAGGAAGCACTTCCTCATGGAAAGGGTGATAGAACACTGGAATGGACTGTCTAGGGAAGTGGTGGAGTCACCATCCCTGGAGGTGTTTAAGGAGAGATTGGATGCTGCATTTAGTGGCATGATTTAGCTGATGTCATGGTGTTAGGTCATAAGGTGGATGTGATGATCTCAGAGGTCTTTTCCAGCCTCAATAATTCTGTGATTCTGTGATAGTCTAGCTGATGTCATGGTATTGAGTCATAGACTGGACTTGATGGTCTTGGAGGTCTATTCCAGCCTCAGAAATTCTGTGATTCTGTAAATAATCAGAAACACAATTTCAAAATGAAAAGGTGAAAAGCCTCATTAAGAAGAATGTCTCAAGCATTTTGGCATTTCTGAGGTGTAACACATTGTGCTGATAGCATAAATCAGCAATATTTGGCTTCTGTTACTTGCTTTCTACTTCCCATCTCCACTTCAATTTTTCCATCTGTTCATACTTCCCCTTGCAGATACTGTGGTCCAGAACTTTAGAGAAGCAAACTGATGGTTTGTTGATGGTTGCTCAGTCCTCTTCTCTGCTTCATTTGAGGATGGTAGTAGTAGCACCGGGGCAGTGACACAAGAGCAGGCAAGTGGCATGTGGATGGGAAGGGGCACAGCGGCCTCTCAGGTTGGCCATGGGGTGCTCTTCTGCCACTGATGTGTCATCTTAAGGCCATCACAAGGACTGACAGGGACCTGGAAAGAGCAGCACAGGTGTAAGAGGTGTATCTGGGTTTTCTGAGCTAGGAATATGTTGGTGTCAGTCTGTAAAAGCCACAAATGTCATCAGCTAAAGGTCAGGGTAATTCCAGAATCTATGACATTTCCTCCTGGGAAGGAGACAACAGAGACTGTGGTTGCGGTTGTGGGTTTTCACCTTTTGTGAGCTGGCTTGGAAAGTGTTAAATCCCAGTCTTCCTTGTAGTCAGATTATGGTGTTACGGTAGAATGAATAAGGAGACAATCAATTTAGAAACAGGACTTGACTTACCTTGCACTGACTTGACTGGTGGAAATTTCTGCCTCGGGAGGTGCAATTGAGGTGTCTCAGAGCAGGAGCTGCAGCAATGCTCTGCTTGTAGGGTGTGAAAGTGCCTGGGCCCCTGCCTCAATTTAAGAAAGAAAAAACCTCATCATGATAACCTATTACTTCTGGGACGACAGCAAAAGCCCACAGAGCCATTGAGGCAGCATAAGACTTGCAAGTGGCCTTTTGCAAGTGCCTTATCTGTGCCTTATGTTTGACGTGAAGGATTCATTTCTAATCCCATCCTTGCTAATGTCAGAAAGGAGCATTTTTGCTGATGGTGGCATTGCTCTAACTGGTATAAAAAGAGAGTGCCTTCCTCTTCCCACTGCCTGTTGGTAGGGGAGGCTGGTGGCACCAGGAGGGTGCGCTAGTTGTGAAGCAGTGGTTAGAGAAAAGGGCTGCAAGCTGGGTGCCTCATCTCCTCCTGTTAATGACAGTTAAGCTCTTCTGGCTGCTTTGATCCTCAGTGACTTACTTGGCAGTTTCTGGACTCCTTCTGAAAGGATTCACACAGAAAAACTCCTCTTATTTTTTTTACAGAGGCTGGAGGACCATTAATGAAGTGAGCTCCCACTTTGAATTCCAGTGGCTGAACGGCCTTTTCCTCTTTCTCTCTCCCCAGGTGTACGACTTTGCACTACAGCCAGGACCTCCCACCAACCAGTATCATCATCACCTTTCACAATGAGGCCAGATCAACCCTGCTAAGGACTATTCGGAGGTAAGAGCTCCTGGTTTGCTGGAAATCCTGCTGTTCATAAATGCCTTTAAAAGGGGCAAGTGGGATAGAGGTTTTCATGGATAAAGGCAAAATCTGTTTGCCCTCACCGTAACAATGGGACAGGACTACCAGCTATGGTCTCAAATAATTACTGGGAGAAATTAGCTTGAAAGCTGGTCTCTGAGAAGTAGATTTTACAGTGGGAAAGCAAGTAGCCATTCCCTTTGCAGGTTCTAGCATGGGGTGCTCTTGAGGGATTGGCACAAGATTAGAGAGATCGTGTGATAAGAAGTTTTATATCCAGCTGGGTATCAGTGCTTAGCTGTATTTTGTCCTAGTTCTCTAAGGTCAGCTATTATTCCACAGATGTTTGCTCTGGTACTGTGTTTTGAGCTTTTCCCACCAAGTGCCAGAAAGGCTTGCTAATTGAGAAGCCCTAATGGTGCACACACAGGCTAGATTTTCAAGGATGGTTTCTGGATTCATGGTGGAGTGCTCTGGTTCTGTGGCCATTCCTTCTTTCTCAGTTTGTTCTTGTCTCTGTTTTGCTGTAGTGGATAGACTAAAGGCTTCATTTTCACTGCAGGCTTTTGAAATTGGTGTTTAATCCCATTGTGTGCCTTGAATCTGCAAGTTCTCTTGTGGGAGGATTTAATGAGGTGGGTCCAGCACACCTTCAAGGGGTCTATCTGCAGGTCTCGGCTGGTGGGTTTCTCTGTACTGAGCTTGGGTGTACTCTGCTCTGTGCCAGTAATGTGTTTTGCAGCTGTCTCATGCCCACATAGTGAAGGTTTGTGCCCTGCTGCAAGCCTTGTCAGTTAAACCCTGGCATCCCCAGGATGGTTGGTATTGGATTGCTGGCTGGTGGGGGGGCTTCAGCTGTCCCTTTTTCACTGTCATGTCCTTGCTGGGCAATTCTCTGAGAACAGCATCCTTCCTCAAGTGAATGCACCCAGTGCCACAAGTGAGTTTGACAGTCCTGAAATTGAATTCCTGCTTTGCTTTATGGTTTCATGCCCAATCCCATCTCCTTCACTCTTAATATTAAATCCATCACCACTTTCTCTCTCTAGGGTGTGTCGATTTTTGGGTGTGCATAGCACTGACACTTGGTGCTGTGTACCACCCCCTTGATCCTGGACCTTCTCTATTATCTTTACAGTGCCTTGCATAGGTTTGCCATTCTTCAGAACCTGTTGTAATAGAGATGGCAAGGCAAAGCCAAGTGCAGTCCTCTAGCTCCTGAGATATATGGGATGCTTATAACATGTAAAGTTCAGGAGTGGTCTTTAATCTCATTTCTCCCCATAACACAGCACCTGGCTGTCCTGGCAGGTATGATCATGAACGATGTTGCCATGTGAGGCATGTTAGGCCCATAATACAGCTCTTATGTGTGGATGCCCCCATATCTGGCTTCATTAGAGAACTGTTCCTTGCAATGATGGCAAGGTTATAAATGCAGGCAGTGTGAATTTTTCCTTCCTCCTCTAGGATACTATCCTCTGAAATTTGTGATTTCTAGCTATAAAAAAGACTTTCTTCCTTGTTTCTCTTATTTTCCTTACTTGATTGGTTGGCTTGGTTGCCTTCCTTACCTGTCTCTGTAATTTCCACTGTAGCTCTGATCCTGTGCACTGCTCCTTCCTTCTCATATGCCCTGGTGATTTCAGCACTCATGTTTTGTCTGTGGGAAGGTTTTCCTCAGCTCTGGGGCCCCTTATGAGCCCTCTTTCCTGTAGGCTGGTATCCAAACAATGCCACAGTCTCTTGGAGCATCCTACTGGGCTGCCCTACAGAGGCAAGCCCTGGCAGCAAGGAACCACTATGACAGCCTTGGGTCCCTATCTCCCCTGCCTTTCCTTGGGCTGAGATCCTGAGCTGACCCCTTGCTTTCTTTGGCCCCCATGGTTTGGAGGTGGCCTGCAGGTGTCAGGGTTCACCATTTTCCTCCTGGATGCAGTACTTGGAAGTTTGGTTTGATCCAGCTGGCCCTAGGGGTACCAGCCCTTGGTTGCAAGTCATGCTGGTGACATATCGTTTGCTTTACTCCTCTCTGGCCATGATTGTGCACATAGTGCCACCTCCCTGCCTGTTTTGCCCAGCTGAGAGCTCATATGCCTCTTCAGCCTCTGTGGGTTAATTTGCTGTGCCTTCTGACTGCTCTGTTTTTTCTCCCCTTTGCTAGACAAATGCTTAGTTTAATTAGTTCTTCCAGATAACTCCATCCCATGGTGGCTGTAACAACATGGATCATTTTCCATGGCCAGTAAAACAAACTCTGTCCTACTGATACTGCTTTGTGCCTTTTGTCACAGGCTGTGGCCAAGTGTCTTCAAGCACTTTGAGCACAGCAGTGAGTAAAATGGGCATCTCCTCTACCCTGTTCTCACCAGTACATCTCCATGGTGTGCTCTTGCTATAACCTCTGCGACAGATGGACAAACTGAGGAACAGAGAGGTGATTTGTTTGTGGCTGGTGGAAGATTTTGGGTTGCAAACCATGTTTCCTGAGTTCCAGCAAGTTGGGTTTTGCAAAATGAATTAATTGCAAAATGAATGTTCTCAGTTAACTGCCATGGCAGGAGCAAGAAACAGGGCAAAGGGACATTGCTTGGCTTGCCCAGAATCATGGCTTACAGAATTCTGTCCCCCAAAGGGAGCACTTCTTACAGAACCTCATGTAAACGTGGAGGAGTGGCAGAGGGAAATGCTGGTGAAGGCACCCTCTAGTATGGGAGGATATCTGCTCTTGCAGAAGGTACCATGTACATAACAAACAGGAGGGATTTTGCTGTTCTGCTTTTCCTAGGTGCTTGAGAACTTTAAAGCTTACCAAGTGCTGAGGCTGAGCTTTTTGCAGGCTCAGTGTGTTGCATGTGGCTCTTGGTGAGGATGCAAGTGCTCTGACCTGTGAAGCAGAGGTACCAACACATGGCCTCTGCAGCATCCCTTACACAAGTCATGTTGAGAGTGTTTGGGACGGTTCATTTATGAACAATTTGCATCGTCAGAGCTATTGAGAAAAGCTAGTGGACTGTGTTGAATAATGAATTCATTTAAAAGTTTCATGATCTTTTCTCTGACAGTTTGCCAGCTGGAAGAAAAGGAGGAAAAAAAAAAAAAAAAAAGAAAAGCTAAATTAATCAAATGCCCAAATCGCTGCAGATGATGTACTCAGCATTTATAAATGTGTGTGTAACTATGCTTGTGAATATGTACGAGTGTCCAGGTAGTGGGGCATGGATGTCATGAGAAAGGGAAATAGAAAAGTAGAGAAGAGACCAGGAAGGAGGAGATGGATAGCAAAGCAGCTCTCAGGATTTTTTTTTTTTTTTTTCACCTTTTTTCTACTGTGCAGACAGTGAAGAAACTGCCATTGGATGGTTGTTTTATCCACTCACTCTTTGCATGACCTTGGGCAAGTTTCTTATCCCCTGCAGTTTGGTTTCATGTGTTTCAAGCTCCAGGGCTCAGTGCACAGGGATGGGCTCAAGGGGGGCAGGCAGGAGCAAAGGAGAGAATAAGCAACAGAGAAGCAATACTTTAGAAAAAAGTACAATTTCTTCTTTCCTCTGTCTCCTTCCTGTTCTACTCTGGATTTAGGAAGGGAGTCCAGCTCATTGACCAACTCTAGCTGCCCATCACCTCCAGATGGAAAGATTAAGGGTGTCCTCAAGGCCACAGAAGTCACTGGAGGTGAAGGAGCAGCAGATGTGCTCCTCAGTCACCTGCAGCCACGCTGGGTGCTGGGACTCTCGACAGCAATGGGTAATAGTGGTGCTGGGACTCTCTACAATGATGGGTAATAATGCCTCCCCATCATGTAACCTGTGTGGTTAGGGGGACCTACTCTGTGGCTTGCTGATGAGAATGTCATCATCTTTCCTTTGCTGTCCCTCTCCTGCAGGCATCATAATGCTCACATGCCGAAATGTGACCACTGCTTGGGAACCAGTTGAGCTTTCAGGGCTTTATGTGGTGTGGCATCCCATGCTGAAGTCTGCAGGGAGCAAGGCCTTGGTGTTTGTCCTGTCCCTGGGGTCATCCCTGGGAGCAGCAGGGAGAGAAATGCTGCTTGCCCTGGAGGCAGGGCTGAGGGAGGCAGAACTGCAGGCAACCTGGGGTGATGCTCTGATCCCAGACCATCAGAGGTCACCATGCTGTGACTTTCTCCATCCAGCAGGGTGGTTTGGGGAACTTGATGTCTGGTCAGCGCTGGTTCAGAAGAGAGGGGCGTAGGAGGCTTTTGTGCCAGTAACCTGCTGGGTGGAGGGTGAGACAGTCCCATTTACTCTGCTGAGTGGTCTTTATTTATTTATTCTTCAAACTTGCGCCTGGGAAGCTCAGAAGAGGAATAGGGAAACTTTAATTATTTACCTCTCACTGACAAACCAAAACACATCCTTTGGCAAAAGTCCTGATGTGAGCGCTATGAATACCACATCAATTATTTAGATCATTAATTATCAGGCAGAATATCATGCCCTTCATTTTCCAGTGCTTATAAGAGAAGTAATGTCCTGGACAGCCAGCCCCCTGCACTTCCCTCTCTTCCACTATCTTGTCTGCACCCAGACACATTTGAGACAGGGAGATGACAAAGCCGCAGGCCTCCTTCTGTAGGCAGCAGTAGCACCGTATAGAATCTGTGCCATAACTGAAAGAAGCCTGATTAAAGAAGCAAAACCAATCCAGGTGTTGTGCAGAAACTGCATAATTAGCACTTTGTGCTGACTTTAAAAAAAAATTTTATTTTATTTTTTTTCCCCTGCTTTTTGCTTAAACCCTGGACTTTTTTTTCTCTTAATTTGCTAATCATCTCTCGTGGTGACTAAGTACACAGCCCTCCATGCGCTTTTACCTTTTGATGTTAACATAAGAGAACTCTTGAATTTCAAAGAGCTTGGTGGGTATTTGAAAGAATAAAATGCGAAAGCTGCAGTGTAATCAAAGCTCATTATGGTTATTCTTGGTGTGATGTCTCTCTTTCTATATAATTAGCCATTTTGGGTTGTTGAAGCAGTTCATTTTGGCGGGCATTTTCTCTCTGTGCTTTCAGTCTGATTTCGATAATTGTGACCCTTGGCCCTTTTGACTTTTTATTATACTTCCAGAGGTGTTTTGTTTTTTTTTTTTTTCCCTAACAAGCCCCAATATGTTGCCATGGAGAGAATTAATGGGCTTATGAGTTCCCGAGGATCGATGTCCACACTCACTTCTCTAAAGCGAAATGGTATTCTGGATGATGAGCAAAAACATTCCAACTTTTGGTCAGAAGATTTGAACTCCTCCCTGCAAACATTTTCTGTATCTTACATGTCAGGGTGACTTCTGCACTGGTATTTACTTGGAGATGAAATTGTTGGATCCAGTGCTTACCTCTGGGTAGGTAGAAAATGATCCCAAAAAACGCTTGAGGAGGGTGAAAGAGGGACCTTACGATGAACATTTAAGGTGAAATTCTCTGTGGTTACATGTGCATAATATCCACCAAATCCCCATGAACAAAGACAATTTCAGCATTAACTTTTCAAGATAAATCAGCGGTGAATCTGGTGTTATGGGGTTGAAAAGCTTAAGCACTTTGTGGATTAGAGGCATGAGTTTTCATTTCAATGGTAACAGGTCTTTTGGTGATTTAAAGGAGAATATGTTGTGATCTGTGGCTCAACAGAACTTAAAAGCTGTTTTGATTTGTTAAAATACGCCCATCACTGCAGTATATCTACCTATGTTTGATTTCAGGGAAAAAAACCCAAACTATAAATAACAGAGGGACTTCAAAGCAATATAATATTAATTGTCTTCTGATTTCACCTATATAAAAGGAAAAAAAAAAGCCATGCATACTCATAAAGAAAGAAATGAAAGTATGAAAAAAAAAAATCAAAGCTGAGCAAAGGCAAAAGGAATCAAAAAGCTGGCTTTGAATTTTTAAAAGTGCTTTTATAGTCTATTGAAAAATAGAAGATAAAATCCCCATAATGTTGAAAACATGCAGGATTCAGTGCCCCTGTTTCCCATCCTCCCCAAGGAGTGTGGCAGGGGAGGTGTTTTGAGCGGTGTGGATGTGTTATCATCTCATTAATAGAGCATGGGTAGAAAATGTGTTGGAGATGGGAATTTGGCTTCACTGAAAAGCTGATGTGCTTGCTTCTGGCTGCGTTGGGAAGTGGGCTGTGGTTGCGACGGAGCAGCCCTTGCTGTGGATCTCTTTGTGCCTGCCCTTAGCTTAGTGTCAGTTTTGGGTCTTGGAGGATTTGCAAGGCAATAATGAGCTCAAAGCCCACTGAAGTTAGTAGACATCAGGTCCCGTGGAGCTGTCGTAGACTCAGCTTTTGGACCACTCTCACTGGGGCTTTGTTCACTCGGGATTTGGGAGAGTGTCACAAAGTGGGTGAGTCCTAGAAGGGAAGTAATGGGAAAGGGCTACAATGGTGTGAGCTCACAGTGCTGGGAGATGCTGTGTCACCCATGGTGTTGTTTGTTGTTAGGCCCATGGAAGGATGACAGTTCATGAAGCCAGAGCGGTCCTTGGAGATGTCCATCCCATGTCAGTCAGCATGCTGACTTTTTCCCCCTTGCTCTGGTCAACTTGGCATCCCACAGATGGCCATCATTGGTATTCAAGGAAGCAACATACGTGGTTTACGGGGTGGCAAGCTGAGACATGGAGTTGGCAGCAAAGTGCTTGACCTGGGGACAGCAGGAGCCTGCAGCTGAGAGAGACTGGTCTCACATTTCCCCAGGCCAGCACCTTGAAAACAGTCCATGCTGGATTTTCTTCCTTAAACAGTGCCCTGGGGCAAATTTGTCTGAGGCACTGAATGCCACTAGGAGCCCAGGTCTGAGCCTACAGTCCAGTGCAGTGACTTTAGTTGAGTTACTCTTGCTGGTACCAGCAAGCACAGAAACAGCCCCTTTGAAACTGTCTTCCTGTAGAGTTAAGCCCTGCACTGCACTTCTGACAGCCAAATCTATAGGGGAGATTGAGCAGAGGCAGGCTTTGAATATTCAAGTTGCCCACTGCCTCTCCCCCTCCCGCTCTCAGTGGGTTATTTATTTATTTTGCTGGCTTTTTTACAAGTCTGCTTCTTTCCTGCAGGTTTCACCAAGTTAGGTTTCCAGGCAATCAGTGCTTGTTAAATATTCCACTGAGCATGATATTGCTCTCCTGTCTCTCTGTACTGACGCTCAGCTGTGGTAATTTGCTGAACTCAGCTCTCGCATATGGGGATTCTTTAAAAATAACAAACCTATTAATAATAATAATTAAAAAACATTTGACAGGTGGGAACAGCACATCTAAATTTCTCTGTGTGCCCCAGCGGGAGGAGGGGAGTTCAGCCACTTTTTTCTAATACTTTGTGCAGGCTGTGAGTGTTGGCGAGGTGGTGTTGTCTAACTGCGTGGTGCATGTCTTAGTGACGCTGGGGTGGCCACAGCAGCTTCTGGCTGTTAGGGCTCCCATCATGACTGTTGCTTAGGGGACAGAGGCTTTCTCTTCCTCCACACTCTGAAGTGAACATGCAAGGCATCTGAAGCAGGGTTGGGGGGTGTGTGGAATCATGGCTTTTGCCAAGATCCTGAAACTGGAGGCGGCAGAGATTGTGTTTCCAGGGAAAATAATTATTGGAAGTGATTTTTTAGGAACTCCACAAGGGAGGTGTGAGCCTTAACTACTCTGAAATTAGCAACCCTTTTTTCATGATTTCTGATAGATAAAAAAAAACCAAAAAACCAAACCACAAAACCCACAAAACATGGAGGGAGGATCCATTTCACGCATCTGCCTTGAGATGTCCTATTCTCTTCCAAAATGATTCAATTAATGCTTTCTCTCTGGAGGCTTGTAATACCATCACCTGGTGAGGTGAGCATACACCAGTACAGGCACCTGGAAATAGGCATAGATACTCCAAGCCCTCTGTCATGAGCAGTTTCTCATCAAGAAGGTTTAACAGGAAAAATACAGCCCTTTCCCTGAATGTCCTCACATATCCAGGGGTGCTGCCATGAGAGCCCTCCAGGTTCCTGCCAGCTGGGCTTGTGGCTCCTGAGCACCCAGGTTCCCTAGGGGTCTTGCCCTTCAGAACCCTCTTGACTAGGGTCTGGGCCAGGGATGTGGTTTTCTGGACTCTGTGAATTTTGACAGAGCTTTTTGAGCCTGAGAGACCAGAGAAACCTGTCAATAAGGATCTGCAAGTATCAGGGTCTTCAAGGTTGTTAGTCCCTGGGGTGTCTGCCCTCTTCTGCCAGCAGGAGGCTTGAATGTTCTTTCTAATCCAGACCAGAAGGCACTCACATGTGAAATTGGGGGGGGGGGGGGGGGGGGATTTTAAATCCTGCGAGAAAAAGGGACCCAGCCCGGGGTAGAGCCA
>JANIJG010014982.1:42640-55255 GCA_024611175.1 Megaceryle torquata | reverse complement strand
GGAGGGGGGGCGGGGGGAATTTTAAATCCTGTGTGAAAAAGGAACCATGCTCAGGATGAAGGCAAAAAAGTTTAAATGCTGGAAAAGCCTATACAACCCACATGGTGTTATCAAAGCCCAAGTCAAGCACTTAGGAGATTTTAGGGATGCCCTGGGATTTTTGCTTCAAGGTCAGCCTTGACCCTTTGCTGGGGCAGGATTTTAAGCATGTGTAATTCTGCTGACTATCTCTGCATCATACAAGAAAGAGGAAGAGCAGGTCTAGGGCTTTTACATAATAATAACAACAGAAAAATCTTTGGTGGTGTAGTTAAGATTGTAGCTTTCAGCCACATTCACAGTGTCTGTCCACCTGGAGGAAACTGTGAACCACATCTTCCAGCCTCTCTCTGTCATTAAATAGGCGGGCTCCCAACCCTGCTCTTATCCTCTCAGCAGTCTCTGGAAGGCAGTCAGCCTGTGGATAAAACCTGGAGTTGTCCTGCCATGGCTGAGAGCTCTGTAAAGATGTGTTTGAGCTGGGTCATTTTCTCTGTGTTGGCCCTGCTGTTGGTGGACACCTTATCATTAGCCCTGGGAGAGGTGGTGCAATGACGTCAACTTTGCCTAAGCTCTGTTAGGAGCCTTGGTGTGATGTGCATGTTCCTGAAAAGCTGGTTTCCCCTGGCTTTATGTGGTGCTCTGCTTTTGCTCAAAAAGGTGGTAAGGGTAAATCTTGGCTATTTCCCAGGAATACTGGGCTCTTGGCTCTTAGATCAGGCTACTGGGATCTGAAAGCCAGGCACTGGAAGTTACTGGGGGGTGATTTCTGGGTCTTATGTAGTATATCCTTTCTGGAAATCCAAGCCTGGTCTTCTGTGCTTTGGCAGAGATTGGTTCCTAGGTTTTCCCACCCTGTTTGCAGGGTTTTGAGTTGGTCAAGCACTGTCATGGATTTTCTCTCTTCGTTCTTTAGTGTGCTGAACCGCACCCCAGTGCACCTCGTCCATGAAATCATACTAGTGGATGACTTCAGTGATGATCGTAAGTGACCCTTTCTATGTTAAAAGCAAGGAGCCAAACTGAAAGAGACTGTGAGAGATTGTGATTTATGCAGAGAGGAGAGAAGAGTTTGTCCAAGTGGAAGGAAATTTAAGGCTCCATAGGTGTGGAGATCAAACCCTGCTGTGCCGAGTTTGCACCGCTGCGTGGAGAATTCAAATTCCAAATGTTCAAACCTCTTCTCCTGAAAATAATACAAGAAAAGTGCATGGTAAATAACTTTTATGCTTAGTAGACATGAATTCAGTCTTTACCTGGTGGTATCCTGCCACATCTGTGGTGTGTTTAATCTGGCTTTCAGCTGCAGCCAGGAGCAATTCTGGGTTGACACCGCAGGAATTGCACAGAATAATGATAGTCTGACCCTTCTGATGTATGTATATGTTCTGCATACATTCATGTAAGTGGCCAGCAACTCTTGATTTTTTTTTTTTTCCACCCTCTTTTTCACACGTGTAAGGAGGATTTCCTGCATGGGTTGCCTGTTTCTGAGATACACCACAAATAGTGCTGTGTGGCACAGACAGCCCATGTCTTCCTGCCATTCTCTCCTGGTTAATAGCATGACTCAAGTGAAATCAATGGGTCTGATTTCCAGAAATCAGTAGTTGAAGTCCCAAGGGTCACAGGGAACCACCCCAGCTAAAGACCTTGCCTGGTAAGATGGGCAAGTGGAAGATCCAGGTGCTGAGAATAAGTGCTTGGAAAAAAAACCTCTCTTAGGCATAAAAAGGATGATAAAATATACCTAGGCTGAATGGTCTGTGGCACTTAGATTTCAAGGAGCTGCAAAATGTAGCTGTTTACTAGGAAATGGGAAAACAAAGCCAGACAGGTTTTGGTTTTTTTTAAAAAAAGAATTTCTATGCTTTGCTCTTGGGTGTTATAAATAGGCACTGCTTCAGAGAGCATTAGGGACAGATTTCACATGAGACTCACTTCTTGGTATTCATGCCTCCCTGGGGAGTTGCTGAAGCCAGGGGAAGTGATTATAGGGAGCTTTGGAGCATCTCCAGTGCACAGGAGGCCAGTCTAGGCAAGCCTGGGGACCAGTGTGGCAGTTGTAGTGGAGAAAAGGAGTAGGTGCAAGGAATTGAGCTGCCCTGGTGTAGAGCAGATCAGGCTTTTTGAAGGATGGAGGAAGTAAAAGCTAGGTATTTAGCTAAATAGACAAAGGGCTTGCCTTCCTGAAAGGAGAAAGGTTTGTAGAAACACAGTTTCCCTGTCACAGCACACCCTGTGGTGTGAGCCTTGGAGAAGAAGCAGGGCTGGGTTTAAACTCCTCTCATTCTTGGGGCACCAGGGGAGAACCTGTTTCCTCCCTAACTTAGAGCAGCCCCTTGGCTACTCAAAATCAGCACTTCTCAGCTGTCTTACATCTCCTTTCCTGTGATAGTTTGAGCCTGCTGGCATCTAATCTGCATATATTTGCATAAAATACATGTATTTGCATAATATGCTACACACACACGGTCAGTTTTTTCCCTGCAACCTACCCTAAGCAATTGGTGCTTTTATCTCACGCCTGGTTGTGTCTCATTTCTCACCTCTGTCTGTGCATTGACCTTTTATTCGCTGGGATGCAGTCGTTCTGCATGTGGATTCCCACTCTTCCCAGCACATTTCCATCATAGTTCCATATCCAACCCGTGCCACTTCTGCTCCTCTGGTGTGCACAGAGCAATGCAGCTCTGTACCCAAGTTGTTTGGGATACGGACAGGTACAATGATGTCTCTTGTCAACAAGTGTTGCTGGAGGGGATGAAAGCACCTGGAGGTCCATGTGGGCACATGGGGTGGGTGGCAGGGGTGGAATGCATACATATGTGTTTGTAGTGCTGAGGAAGAAGAGGCAGAGAAGTTGTGAGAGGCATGAAGAGGTTGTGGAGGTCATGGCTTGGGTGTGCAGAGGTAGAGGAGGCTGCGATGGGTGCACCTGCCTGCAGACCCAGATCTTGCTGGGAGAAATCCAGGTGAGGAGGGATGCTGGGGCTGGAGGCAGCACCAGGGTGAGAGCAATGGCCGCAGATGCATGTGGGATTCCAGGATGTCCCTAGCTCGGTTGTGAGTGGCTGTGGGGCCTCTCTGCCCCATGGAGCTGCTGCCCTAGGCATGAGGAGCTCCCAGCTGCTCCACAGGGTTCTCCTTTACTGTTCCTTTCTGCTTGCTAGGGGCTTGCAGGCCACCTCAGGAGGCTTCCGTCCTGCCAGGCAGCCATGCATCAAACAGTTTACGTGTAGCTGTGCAGCTACCAAAAATAGTCATTTATATAATGTGCAAAAACTCCAGCTTGACCCTAACCACAGTTCCTCTACAGCTCAATTCAGCTGTTCTCAGTGTAAATCTGCTGGGTTTACACTATATTTATGAAAACTGCTGCTCTGACAGTCCTGATTTACACTCTGTGACCTTAGAGGCAAGACTTTTGTGCCCCAGCAGTGCCATCACCCTAAAAAGCCATCAAGTAGTCCACAATAGGGTCCTCTCCCTGCTCCCAGTTTCCCCTGGGACCACTTATGCTGCCAGAGCCACCACTTGAGGGCTGCCAGGTGATGTGTCCTCCCTTTGTGTTTCCCAAGCTGATGACTGCCGCTTGTTGGGCAAGCTCCCCAAGGTGAAGTGCTTGAGGAATGGACGTCGAGAAGGTAAGAGCTGCCTGCCTATGACCCAGGTGGAGAACCCAGATTTCGGGAAGCGCATGAGCAATGGAGTGGGTTGGGGACATCTGTGGCATGGGCCACAAGGAGGGTCAGCAGGTCCTGGGGATGGGGGCCCCTGATAAAGGAGATGTGATAAAGGGCTGGGATTTCAAATGGGTCCCCCTTCTCTTGCTGAAGAAGATGGGACTATTAAGATATCCAATGAGGCTCAGCTGTAGCTTATTAGCCAGAAAATTAGAACAGGCAAAACAAAGCCCCGGGTCTTATTTTTAAAGATGTTTGCTCTAATGAAAGAGATGAGATCTGCTCCTGCTGCTTCTGTGGGATTTTTTTTTTTCTTCCCCCAAAATAATGAATTATATTTGAAAGATTAAGAAGGGCTATATGGGGGATGAATGTATGCCCTACTGGGCTGCTGCTGGCAACCTTCTGAGATACTTTCCATCTCCTCGTGGTCTGAATGGGTGTTTTCAAGTCCTGCTCTGCAGTGTTAGGAAAGCAAAAAAAAAAAAAAGGGTTTTTTTGGTGCTGAAAATTGAAGATGTGAGTCCAGGTCTGTGTCAAGTTAGGAAGACTGAGGAGTGGGGAGGATTTGTCTGTGGATTCTTTCTGAAGGAGGTTTCAGCTCTTCAGGTCTTGTGTGAGGATGGCATCACCCACCCATGGGCATAAGAGACATATCCATGGGAGAGTAGGGGCTGTCTCCATAGGTCTGCACCTCCTTCTCACCCTTCTCTCCTGTGTTATTGGGGTACATATGTGCCCACTCCTAACGCTGGATGGACCTGGAGGCGTTGCTGCACTAT
Organism: Megaceryle torquata; assembly: GCA_024611175.1. Classification (NCBI taxonomy): domain Eukaryota; kingdom Metazoa; phylum Chordata; class Aves; order Coraciiformes; family Cerylidae; genus Megaceryle; species Megaceryle torquata. The sequence continues at coordinate 50,748 of JANIJG010014982.1, read as the reverse complement.
AAAGTAGTCAGGATTTGGAAATCCAGCCTGAAGGGCTTACCTCACTTAGTAGGTCACTGAAGCTCTCTGCCTTGGAGGATCTGGGGAGGACTAGGGTGGGTGCACCAGACTGCCTACCCACAAGGTCTTGGAAGTTGCAGAGAGAAATATGGGGATAGCCTGCATTGCGGGAGGTGACCTCAAATGCTGGATTGCTCTGGGCTCGTTTTCCTGTCCTTCTGCCTACTGCTCAGAGGCTGTTCCTTGTCCCCTTACTTCTAGGGAGCTTTAACATTAAAGTCACTGACCCACCTCCTGCATGGACCAGAGGTGTGGCTGCTGCTGAAGCCCCTCTGTCTCCCTTTATCTGCCCCTATCTCCCCTTCTATTACCACTCTTTCTCCATCAAGAAGCTCTGCTCCCCTTGAGCAACCTGCCTGTCCTGCTGTTTACCAACAGATCATCTCCTTTCTTGCATTGCAATTCACTTGAGCTTCAGCAGCAGTCAGGAGTGTTGGAAAGCTGGTTTGACTCCTGTATAAATAGACACAGAGCATCTTTTCTTAATGCAGTGATCTTGTCAAAGAGTCCGGTGTGAAAACCACCTATGCAGCTGTTTTCCCTGACCTTCCTCTTTGTTCATTTTTCTTTCTCACAAGCACATGAAGCAATCCATCTCCAGCTCTGAAGGACTCTAAATTCACCATCAGGGCCCTGATGAGCCAAGTGGGCTCTTAGCACATTGAGAGCCTGCCCTCTTTCCTTGGTGGAAAATGTGTTCTCATTGAGCTGCAGATCAGCAGTGCCCTCAGAGTGGGAGAGAGATCTGGGGGTCACTGGGACACAGAAGGGGACACAGCAAGAGGAAGTCAACAGTCTAAAAAAAGCCTAATTCTGGCATGAGCCAATCCCACCCTCGACTCCCCTGGCCCATTCATTACTGACTTAGGTCTACATTGGTTTTGTTACCTGCAAGGTGTTATGGAAGCATTTCAAGTCATGTATTGCCCCAGAAGGTTACAGCAGAAGTAATTGCACAAATTAAGGATTGGCATAAAAGCCATAAATCATTAATCTAGATGGAGCCATTTATTTGCTTGGGTGACCTTGGGAAACCGTTTGTGTGCCTTGCAGCACCAGGAAGGAGGCAATGAACCTGAACCATGTTTTGTCCAAGTAGGATTTAGGTGGTTCACAACCCAAGACATACGTGAGTGCAGGAGACCATGCTGGAGGAGCCCGGGGATGTTGCCCATCCATTGGGGAGAAGCTGACATGGTGTGTGTCTGAACAGGTCTGATCCGGTCCCGAATCCGAGGGGCAGATACAGCACAAGCAGGAGTCCTGACCTTCCTTGATAGTCACTGCGAGGTGAATAAGGACTGGCTGCTCCCTCTGCTGCAGAGGATCAAAGAGGTGAGTGACCAGGGCCACCCAAGGCCATGCTCAGGGGATACATTGCTGATGTCCACCTCCTCTTCTGTCTCCACGGACGTCACCACCCAAATGTGACCAATGGCATAAAGGCATCAGAGTAAGAAAGCCATGAGCTTTTGGGGTGCAGAGTGGACTCTGCTGGTCATCCTCCACCCAGAATCCAAGTGGGATTGTGTCCTTGACTAGGAGAGCATGGGGGTGGGTCAGACGAGGTGCCTTCTGAGGCAGTGGGGCATTAACTGGCAAGCACAGGTTGAGTGGTGAAAGGGGAATACGTGGGCAGTGCTCCAGCAGGGTTTTTAATTAGGCTCATGTAAAACGCTCAGTGCAGATGATTTAAGGGAGTGACGGCTCCTTGAATAGGGACTGAATTTAATTTCATGCAAATTAAGTGCTAATAAATTGATTTAATAGGATTTAAATTCTGCTGATTTCGGAGCAGACAATGACATTTGCCTTTCGCTGGCAGCGACTCTCTCACCAGACATGTGCATGGAGGCTCCTGGTGCCTTGTCACTAGAGTCAGAGGTAGCTCTGTGCTGGTGACCTGCTGGCAACATACAGCCTTCAGTTCTGACACAGATGTGTGCTCCTTTCCCTTTGCTGTGCCTTGTTCCTCCACCCTTGCTACACCTCTGGCTCCTGATTGCTAGTATGTGTTACTTTGCAATTTTTAAACTAATGGATTATGTTGAAATAAGGGCAGTTGAGGAGCATGGGGAAGCCAAGGTGGTGGGTTGCAGAGGAACCCCCTCAGCTGGTGTTCAGAGTACACCTCATCCAATGTGTCCTGCTTTTCCCGCCTCCATATGTGATAGCTGGGCTGGCTGGACTGTGTATCCCTGGGTGTAGCAGTGATGGGATGGGTGGAAAGGTGGCACAGCACCAGGTCAGGTCTCTCTGTGGTGGAAGAGGGCGTTTGGTGCTGCTGGTGCTCATATCACAACCAGTACTGGAGAGGTCCCAGCCTTGGTTTGCACGCTCAGCCACAGTGCTGCTGATAAATGGTAGTATAACGAAAATGGCCTTTTCCTGTTATCGATCGCAGCTCCAGTGGAATTACGAGAACACACGCTATGATACCCTGCTCGAGCCTCGTAGCTGGCCTGCCCATGGTGGGATTCACCACTGAATTTACTGCATCAGTTGTTCCTCTGAGCTTTTTAAGGCAGGCATTCCTCATTCTCTGCTGAAGCCCTGCTGTATTTCGGTGGGGAATATCCAGAGCAGTTGCCTCTTTCCCGGGCAGAGCTTTTGATGTGTTTTGGAAGGAGAAGGGCAGGGGTGGTGGCAGGAAGGGAACAGCCAGAGCTGCTTTCCCATGCAGCTCCAGGAATGTACCCCGTGTTCAATACCAGTGGGCTAGGAAAATGTAGGTGTCACATGTGGCACTCCCATGGGACTGTCACTGCATCATGGTCTGAATATAGCATCAAATGCACGTCACCTCCATAATCTTCTTTATATTTGCTCTTTTGGGTTAATTTTTTTTTCCAGCTGGAAGTAAGATATTTTGTCAGCTTGCACTGCTGCTTCTGCTGCTGGTACCCTGCCCAGTGTCTTGCAGCCCAGGCAGTGGAGACTTGCTGTGAAGGCTGTTGAGGGACATGCAAAGCAAGCGGGGTTCCACTTGCTTGCTGTTTAACTGCTCATACAAGCTGCAAGATAAGGGCAGAGTCTCCTCAGTATCTGTCTTCCCAGGCCCGGCGTACCCATCCTTTCCATCAGGGTTAAAATATTGATCAGTGGAGTGTATGAAATGTTACTGCTGCCACCTTCAGGCTGTGTTAAAGAAATGGATTTCCAGTCCTACAGCTTCAGTGAGGATTAGCCACCTAGAAAGAGCAGTTTCTTACCATGTTACTGCTAGGAGCAGTCTGCTTTGAGCTAACATGATTGAAGTTGATTTCAAGCAAAGGAGCAGTGACTGGCTCTTACCACCACCAGCCATCCCGTACGTTGCTTCTCTCTTATTTTCTTGGGCAGAGCAGCTATTCCTGTAGCTTTCCCTGGAGGGAAATGCCAGAGCCTGTGTGTGCCACCATGCACCCTCATGGACACATGTGAAGGTACCCCTTTAGCACCACATCAAGCTTTACTGGTAGCTGATGGCATCCCTCCCCAGGCCCGGGCGCACTTTCAGGTGTGGACACTGCGTGCCCAGCACATGGGTTTGGAAACAAATGGGACTAGAAAGTGTGAGAGCAAGGGATGGGGGGAGGTCTGGGGAGTCCTGGATCTATGCATGGCGGGTGCGTGTCCCAAGGAGTGGCAGTGGGTGTTTTTCACTACCGTGTCTGGGAGTGTTTGGTCACTGGCTCTTGTTTTTGCTACATAACAGTTATCTCTAAAGGCATTAATGGTGCATTTTGACTGAATAACTTTTCTAAAAATGTAATTTTCAGCCCAAGATGTTTTTACAGTACGACTCAATGAGCTTGCCCCAAAACTGAATTTGCAAATGGCATTAGGAATGAACCAGTAGATGGTGACCCCCCCACTTCGAGCTCAAGCATCCCCTCCCCTATGATGCTCTCCTGGGGCAGGGGGAGGCAGGTGAGGGACAACCTGGATGTCTCGCCTTACCTGATGCTGCTTATGAGCCAGAGGAGCAACTGTGGCACTTTTTGTTGACCATTACAATGTCATAATGTAGAGACTGGGAGACAAACTGCAGTAGGGGTCCTTTAACAACACTGAAATGTATTCAGTGTCTTCAGGAGCATTTTTAGAGTTTTTTTCCTGATGATTTAGTTCCATAATTTGGTTTGTTTGAGAAGTGTATTGGAGAAATGTATTCTCAAGCTTTTGAGACTTTCACGTGAAAGAGGATTGAAGATTTGGGTATTGTTAATATTAACAACGGCATGGGACAGTATCAGAAAAAAAATAGAAAGATGAAGCTATAATAAGATCTGGTGCTCAACCCAAAATAAATCATAGCAACAGCAGCACTGTGCTCTTGAGCATGCTGTGCTTTTCTATTGAGGGTCAGAGAGACCTTCATGAAAGCTGGGTAAATATAAATGTCCCTGTGCCATGGCAGGGAAAACAAGGCAGGGAGAAGGCTGTGCTGCTGCAAGCTGCTTGCACTCTGCAGTAATGCCCCCAGCTCAAGGGGTAAAGGGGATTTTCTTGCAAAAAGTTGTGCTGTGCAGTGAGTACAGGCGTGGAACTGAAACTGGGGATGAGTGTGGGCTAGTCAGAAGCGCTCACCAGTAAGATGCTTGAGGGGCAAGTTTTAAATGACTAGATACAATCTTTTCCCTGCAGTGTTCAGCATGCAGAGCAGATAGATGCTTTGTTTGAAACCTTTCCCCTACCCTCAGGCAACTAAAGGATGCTTGGGTATATTGAGCTGTGGCAGTTTGGGGGACACGATGCAGCAGCTACAATGGGTTTGAAAGGCTCATGACACTTGAACGTGACTTGAGTTTCTCCATGCAGTACATGACTTGATGTTGTTACAAGCATTTGTTATGCTTTGGAAAACCTGAACTCTAGTCCATGGCCTTTGGTTGCTTCTTCCTACAGCTGCATTTGAATAGTTCTTTGTTAGGACTGGTTTCTAAAACAAAGTCTTTTCTGAGCCCTGTGTGCTCAGCTGCTTTCCTCTGCATGGCAGTGAAAAATGATTTGATCTAGGGAGGGTGAAAGCTTGAAGTTTGAGCTATAATTGGAGTTTGGCATTTTTGAAAAGAAAAAGGGAGATAAGAGACCAGTCAAAGCTGTTAGAGTCTCCGCCTCTTGTAGATATTTTATTCGTAACTGTTTGTATAATCTCTGCCCGTAACACGCTGTTAATTAAATCACCACCAACTATTTAAAATACTTCAGGTCTTTTTTTTTTTTTTTTTTTTTTTTTTTAACCCTTTCACACCTTTGGCAAAACTCTGACTGTATCCCTATAGTTTGTACATGTAAAAAATGCCTGGTGTTAAGGTGCTTGACCGGCTGTTATTCAACTGCCTGTTTATCACCTGATTTCTGAAATCCAGTAAGAAGTATTTAAGGGAGGTGAAAGGGGAATATTTTGGCGGATTTGCAAAAGGCAGATAGACCTTTGCGTCCATCCGAGTTCAGTGCTGAGTACACGCACAGCATGCGGAAGGAGAGACCATGGGTGAAGCCAAAGCTGGTGAGAGATGCTAGCTCAGTGTGCAAGCAGCATACAGTCTTTTTTCCCAAGAGAGATGGTGCCTGCCTTCCGTGGCTCCCAGCAATACCTCTGCCACTCGGTGCTGCTGCCATTAATTCCTTGGTTGAACTGATGGGGTGGCTGAGGAGAAGGAGGCAGTGATGAGCACTTGTCCCTGACAAACCAGAATGATGCCAAGATTTCCAGCCACCTGGTGTCTCAAGGAGTTTAGAGAATCCCTTGACCAGTCTGAGTGATGTCATCTGAAGTCATGGATTGTTTTACATCTGCTTTCCAGGATTCCACCCGAGTGGTCAGTCCTGTTATTGACATCATCAACTTGGACACTTTCGCCTATGTGGCAGCTTCCTCGGACCTCAGAGGTGGTAAGTCCAAGCCACGTGCATGCCCCATGGGTGTCCATCCCGTGGTGTGAACTTGCACTGGCTCAAGGAGTAGATGGCTCTGCACCACACTGCTGGCTCCTGATACCTTGCAAAAAAAAAGCGCATTAGCAGTGTTCAAGGCTCCCCGCTGGCTGTTTTCAGGCTATTTTAGAGACAGGTAAGTGTGGCGTGAGGAATCGTGTTTGCTACGGTGGATAAAGCGGTCAGGCGGGAAAGAAGGGTCATGTCGAAGCCACCCTTGGCAGCACTGAAAGCCAGACTGCTGACAAGAGGAGACGGGGGATGTCTAGGCAACAAACAGAGGATGTCACTGTAGCGCTTATTAGTATGCCTGTGCTATTTGTGGCACACAATATCCGTCAGAGCGTGTATCTGTGTGCACGAGGGGGCAAAATGAGGCTTCAGCAGCAGCTTTAATTCTGACTTTTTCTGCTTTTGGAGTGCTTGACTTCGCAATTGTAATGCAGTATGTTATTTCTAGTTCACATGCAGTAGTATGCAGTAGTAAAACATTACAGTCATTGGACTTTTCTCACAAAAAGCTGCATCTTCGTGGCTTAAGTCGTTTGAAAGTGGGGGAAATACTCCATCGAACACAGCTTCTGCAGCCTGTATTGCCTCCTAATCCATACCCATTTCTAATTTCCCCATGGTACTTCTCTGCTTTGATTTTAGGTTTTGACTGGAGCCTTCATTTCAAATGGGAGCAGCTTTCCCCAGAGCAGAAAGCCAAGCGACTTGATCCCACTGAACCTATTAAGTAAGTAAAGAGGGCGAAGGAGTCACATGAGGAGCATGGGGTAGGACAGGCATTTTGTCTGACCTCACGTGTATCACCATGCACCATAGCATGGTGATATTCCTTCCAGGACAGCTCTGAATTTCTAATAACTGTAGCAAGCTCCTGGCTAGCTTGGGTTTTGCAGTACAGCTTCACCTGTCAACACTGAAGCCTGAGGGTGCTACAAAGGTAGAAGGGGTATACTTATGGTTATTTGTGTTTTGGTAGAGCTAAGGAGGCTTAAATGTGGTTAGGAAAAAAGCCAAGTGCTCTGGACTCCTGCTTCTCAGCTGAAAATAAGACAGTGTCCTCAGCCCACTTGATAAAAATGTGGTGTCTAGTCCAGCCTTTCCAGATCAGTGCTGCTCTTCTGGACCTCACTGAAGGCTTCCTCACAAATTCAAGATGTGCAGGAGAGATAAGCAAAACTGAATGGGAGAGATGCCATCTGTCCTCATGCTGTGGGATCAAGGGAGTCTTTCTTTCTGCTGAAAATCTCTCCTGGCAGCAAGCCCCATGCTGGTGTCTGCATCCCCAGCCGTGAAGTGCTGGGATGTGTGGCACAGAGGAGGAAGAAGGGAAGCTCAGGGCTTCAGAAAGCTCACAGGGGAGTAGAGCACTGCTTCTCCTTTGGATGCTGTTCTGAACAGGGGTTCTTGATGGCTTCCCAAAGGCTCACCTTGTATTCCTGGTCATCCTGCCATGTAGGACAGTGTGAAGACTAGCCTGCATGTATGCCAATGCCTGTAGCATGGGCAATAAACAGGAGGATTTAGAAGCTATTGTGCAACAGGGAAACCGTGATATAATTGCCATCACGGAAACGTGGTGGGATAATTTGCATGGTTGGAGTGCCACAATGGATGTCTACAGGCTCTTTAGAAGGGATAGACAGAAGGAAAGAGAGGTGGGGGGGTAGCATTATATGTTAAGGAGTGTTTTGACTGTCTTGAATGCAATGGTAGACACACCAAAGTGGAAAGTCTATGGATAAGGATGAAGGGAAAGGCCAGTGAGGCTGATATCCTGGTGGGAGTCTGCTACAGACCACTGACCAGGATAAAGACACTGATGAGATATTCTTTCAACAACTTGGAAATGTCTCGCATTCACTAGCCCTTGTTCTTGTGGGATACTTCAACCTATCAGGTGTCTGCTGGAAGTATAACACATCAGAAAGGGGGCAGGCCAGGAGGTTTCTGCAATGTGTGGATGACAACTTCCTGTTGCACTTGGTAAGTGAGCCTACCAGGGGTAGTGCCCCACTAGACCTACCCTTTATGAACAGGGAAGGGCTGGTGGAAGATGTGGTGGTTGGAGGTCGTCTGGGGCACAGTGACCATGATATGATAGAATTTTCAATATG
>JANIJG010014982.1:2511-42540 GCA_024611175.1 Megaceryle torquata | reverse complement strand
GTCCCTTGCAACCCAAACCATTCTGTGATTCTGGGCACAGCAGTCACCCCAGCTCCTCCCAAGTGTACGCTGAGGTATCCACGCTGCAATTAAATGGAGATGGGACTTGTGCCAGTGAACATCAAGTCTCCTCACGCTGTCTTCTGGGTCTGCCCCCTCCTCCTCCATGGACATTCTCTGTTCAGTTTTCTTAGCTAATCTAAAGAATGAAAAATAACCCTGTTTTGAAATAAAGAGCACACAGCTTGTGATGGCTTTTAAAAAGCCCTTCTGAATTGGCTCTGCCTTCCCCTCCCCAGTGGAATGGTGCTCTTAATAGGCTGACTCCAGGCAAAAAGCCCATCTGAGTGAATAACCCCCCCCGAGCGCTAAGTGCATTTTTGATGCTGAAGCCTACAATCAGGGCTGTGAACTTTGGTCTTGTATGAGTTGTGCTGACGGGTGCATTAGCCAGTCATTAAGTGCCAGGCAATTTATGATTGACAGCAAAATATCAAGGCAGCCAAAAGAAAGGCTCAGATGTTTTTTGAGGTGTGTTATCCTTGTTTGGTGAGGAGACACATAGATATTGTCCTGACGATGGAAAGGGAGGCAAAGGGAAGGGCTGGTTCTGTGCATCCAGGTGCTGCAGCAGTGTTTGAGAGTGTCTCTTCTCTTCCCTTACCTGTTCTGCAGGACTCCCATCATTGCCGGGGGACTATTTGTGATTGACAAAGCCTGGTTCAACCACCTGGGGAAGTATGACAGCGCCATGGACATCTGGGGTGGGGAGAACTTTGGTGAGTCACTTGCTCTTCTTCCTTCTGTGCTTTGCTGTGTTGGCTTACTTTCCCGAATCATGCCAGATGGATAGAAGGTAACTTTGGATTTTGCTTTGAATGCTGTGTATGGTTTCCCTCACTTTCATTCATAGGTTAAGGTCTCAGGTGAGTAAGTGATCCAATAACCATGAATGATGGGAAGTGAACAATTGTTGATACTCAGGACACCCTGCCTTCCACACTCCTTTATTTCCAATAGGTAAATACCCTAAACCACAGAGTTTTCAGCTTTGGTGTTGCCAGCAGAGGAGAGGACACCACATACCCCGTTCTATTCCTTCCTGATCTTATTTTCTTATTAATAGAGGAAAGATGTGTCTTATTCCATTGTTTGATGGCAGCATTTTGAAGCTATGAACTGAGGCATCAATGCCTCCCTGAATTTGCAGAGTGCCTGAAACAGTAGCTCAATCAATATGATGCAAGCAGGTGGCAAAGTAACACGGCTGCTTACCCAGTCCTGTAACCCTGGATGGCTGAGTGCAGACAGCCTGTCCTTGACACTGTCATTTTTCCCGCATTAAAAAAATACAACAAAAAACCCCAAACAAAATGCAACAAAACCAAACACGTTAAGAGCTGACCTAAATTCAGTCACCTCTGCCAATTAATCACAGGGCAAGATGGGCTTTAAGAAATCTCCCGCATGCAGACTTGAGAGGGCACATGGAGGAGGTGACAGCCTGTCCCTTGTCCACCATATCAAGTGGAGCTGGATCAGTCTGGGCTGTTCCCTTATGGAAGCTGTAGCAATGCTGCAGATCAGAGCAATAGACTGTATCCATGAAAGAAGGGGGAGGCACTCAACATCAGGGAGACAGATCAGAACCTGGCTTTAATAGCTCACACCTCTAGGGAGTATGGCTAGGAAGGAAGGATCTTGTCTCTTACCACATAGAGCAATGCTGTCAGTCATCCAAGAAAACAGATGCTGCTGCCTTGCAGTAACTCATCTGCTGCCTGGCACTGTTGTTTTGTTCACATGCCTTTTTTTTCTCTAGTGTATTTTATTTATTTATATCTCATTGTGCCGTAAGATCTCACTCCTTCATGCTTTCTCTCTGTGGGTGGGTGTCTTGCCATCAGACTGACCCAAAGCATCTGCTTCTCTGAGTGGGATGGCTCTGAAGAAACCTAGAAGGGGAGCGTCAGCCTTACAGCCTCCCCCACTGGATCAGTGGTCCAGACAAAGCATTCAAGAAGGGTACTAGACAGGAGGAGAGGGACTGCTGTGCCATGCCTGACTTGCTGTCTGTCTGCTTGTCACTCATCTCTGACTGCCACCCACCCTAGCTGCTCCTGGAAGACGAACAGTGACAGGACAACCTGCCCTCCTGGGGAAGCTCCATCCCGACAGGCTGTCCAGTGCTCTGCAGTGGCAGGCATTGTGCTCCTTATGAGTGGTTATGGCTCATCTACTGAGCATGAGGTTTCCCTTACTGGTGCCACACCCTGGGAGGCTGGGCCTGAAGGAACCCATCTTGCCTATCGCCCTGAGAGCAGAAGCGTGACCAGCTCAACACAGCATCTCCTGGTAGAGCAGCAGTCAAGGGCAGTGTGTCCCACCTCTCCTTTGCACACAGGAAAAGGCAGCTGTGACCCCACTGGCCCTGGGCAGGTGACAGAGAGCAAGAGCTCACTGAGTGGCTGTTCATTTTGGGCACTTGCAGTGAACCATGCTTTCTGTGGTAGCTTAGTCCTGAGGGGATGCAGTACTCTGGTCCTGAGGACTGTCACTGCTGCCTTTAATATTATTTAGTAGGCAGATAGAGGGGGCTGGTGACTTCAGGGAAAACAACAGTGAGTGTATTTGTGTTAGAGGAAGGACATTGTAGGTGTTCTTACTACTTAAATTTACTTAATCCTCTGTAGGTGAATTGATAAGAAGGACTTGCAGTCCAGCAAGGAGAGCTAGAGATATTTTGCCAAGCTAAGGGCAAGTCCAGTGCACCCCAGCACATACAACTTGCATCTCTCCTGAAGTTTGCTTGGAGGGGCCACTCTGGAGACCTCTTGAGGGTCAGGTGAAGCACACTGTCAGTTCCTGCTTCTCTGAGTTGGCCCTATGCCATACCTTCACTTGTGCTTCAGTCTACCTTCTGAGGCATTTTGCTCTCTGCTGCCTGTCTGGAGACCTTGTTTGTTAGATGCCACGTATGGCTCTGTGGGTCATCCCTACCTGCTGAAACCTATGCTTTAGTTGCTTTTGCTGGGGCTGGAACAGGATCTGCAAGGTACAACATATCTGAAGCAGAGAGCTCAGACTCCTCACCATCTTTTGCCTCCCCAGCACCATGATCTCATTCATGACACACAGAAATCACCTCAGCCTAGCTATTCATTAGGTTTTAAATTAAGAGCAGGCAAGGACTGGATGGTGCAAGTCTTTCCCATGCAGCACTTCAGGGAGCTGCTCTTCTCCCCAGCTGAGAAGGATCAGAGGAGGGGAAAGCACAATGCAGCAGCCACGCTGGGGCTCACGGCTGCTTGGCTGATTGTCCCCCTTTATTGGGCACCCTTCTGATTTATTCAGCAGTGCTGGCAGCGTGGCCAGCACTGTGACATGCAGGCAAATGAGAGCAACAGCCACGTGCTGCCCCACGGCTTGGGGAATCAAGCACAGCAGCTTAGAGCGGCCACATCCTGCCATAATCTCATTTCCCTGCAGCTGTGATTAAGGTTGCTCCCAATATAGCACCAGGACACGGCACAAGGGCATGTTTTATTGGCCTGTTAATAACCAGCGCTGGGGAAAGTGGTGAGGCTCCAGCTGCTGTTGTAGCTCTTGCCTGTAAATGCTGCAGTGAAGGGAAAAGGAGAGGATTTCTGGAAAAAAATACTCTCCTTCCTGCTGTGCTTTCCCACCCCAGCCTTTGCTGGTCCCTTCTGCCAGGGCCAGCTGTTGGGGAAGGGCTCAAGCCTTGAATTTTGCACCTGTGAATCAAAGCAAGAGGGTTTTGTGGCTGTGCCAGGCTCCCATTTCTGTCCCCTTGGGAGCAGGTGGGTGTTCTGGGAGCCAGGATGGGAGTGATGTGAGGGCAGCTTCCACCTCTGCAGCAATGTGCACCTTGTGACTGAGCCATATGTGCTGAGAGTAGGTGGCTTTGGAGGTTCAGGCTCCAATTCTCCTTTGTTCCTTGAAGCTATGAGTTGTTTTCAGAGGGATGGCAGCTTTGTGGACTGGCAGTGGAGGAGGAGGAGGACTCCTGTCCATACTGCCCAAATGGCCTTCCTGCCACAGGCACTTGTCTTGCCAACATCCAACCTGTGGACAAGTCATCCTTGTGTTGGCATATGTGAGGGGACTGCCAGGAGAATAAGCTGGCAAAGACGATAGGTGGCCTCCTGTCTGACTTCTGTAGTTAAAAGACAGAGGGTGTAAGGGTTTGGAGTGGAAAGGAAATTGTAGTTCTGGAGTAAATATGTGCTACATGTAGCTCTGTACTGTCAGCAGATGATAAAATAGGATGTGAAGACCTGCAGAAGCCTTTTCTTTTCAATTTAATTTCTTTTCTGTGCTGGTTCTATCTAAGTGTGACTTCCTGCTTAGTTGCAGATATAGCTGCAGATTCATAGCTTCACAGGCGTTAGGACCAGATGGACCCATTAGATCAGCCATTCTGCTCACCTGTCCTATCTCACCAGCTAGGATTTCATCCATCTCCCTGCCAAGAGCCCCATAACTTCTGATGTCAGTTGTGCCACAGGCTCATTTCCATTCAGAAGGGTCTGGTGGACCAGCCAGAAAGCTGCCTGGGGCAACTGGGAGGTATTTCTCATACTGACAGCTTATCCAGATGTTTTTTGGATAATCCATCTCACTACTAACCTTTGCTTTTGTGAAGTCGTGTGCCTTGTTGGACCACAGCATTGGCACTCGTGGCCCAGAGTACATGCTGGGCAGGGTAATCTCCTATCCATTTTGAGACAGGTGATGGATGCACAGTTCTCTGTTCACTTTGCAGAATCAATGGTGAATTCATAAAGATAATGACGGTTGCAGTCATTAATAAACAGAATTCATGGCTTCTCCTAGTGAACTTGACAGCCCTTTGGAGAGAAGTGACTCCGAAACAGGCAGTGGAGAATTAATTACAGGAGCACAAAACTGTCAAGATGATTCTGCAATGTAAGCGGGGCTGCATGAAAAGGGACCTACTTACCGTCTTGCTCTTGCCATTGTGATAGCACCTGCTCTGCTAGAATAGGCAGGTTTCAAGTGCACTGACTTCAAACAGATTGCAGGAAGCTTTGAAATGTGCTTTTAAGGGTGTTGTGCCTGGGAAAGCACCTCTGGTAATTGATTTACCCCAGTTTAATGTGGCAGAGGATGAAGTGAGAGGTAACACCAGGATCCAGCCTGCTCTAGGACAGACAGACAAAATGCTGAAGCTGCTTTTCTTGTAGAAATCTCTTTCCGTGTGTGGATGTGTGGAGGGAGCCTGGAAATCATCCCCTGCAGCCGTGTTGGACATGTCTTCCGGAAGAAACATCCTTATGTCTTTCCAGAGGGAAACGCCAATACATACATTAAGTAGGTGTTTTGTGATTACTTAGTATTTTTGAAGCTCCCTTGTGGCGAGGAGGGAGCGGAGAAGACAGGGAGGAAAGTCTGTTTGGAAAACTTTGACTTATCCCTGGGCAGGAATCTCTTGAACTGAAGAAAGTACAAGTCAGTACGACTCTCCCTTGGGATTTCTACAGTGTTGAGGATATGACAGAAATAGGACACTTATATGGTACCTTTCATCAGCATGGAACTGGAGGGATGACCCCAGCATCCCCCTGAGCACTAGCTACCATAACAGCAAATGGTTTAGACCCTAAGGTTCTCAGAACACATTTATAGTGACCTGAAATCAGGCTGCCAGCAATGCCCATCAGTACCCAGTGACCTTAGCTGAGGGCTGAATGTGGCTCAGCTGAACCGGAAAATTTGGTTGCTGATGCCTCTTGGAGAGAGGAGCTGAACAGTATGCTGGATTGGGCATCTCTGCCTCCAGGCTCGTGCTGCCTCCCGAGCAGGTCAGGGCACTGAAGTTGCTGCCAGGGCATCCCAGCAGAAGGGAATCTGTCCTCATGTGCAGAAACAGAGACTGAATCAGGTACCGAAACATCTGGCTGAAATGGGACAAGATTCTGGAAACATCAGGCAAGGAAGGAGGTAGTCCAGAAGTGAGAATGGGCATTAGAAAGATGATGGGAGCAGCTAGCGAAGTCAGGCAGGATTTCCTCTTCTTTTAGAGCATGAGGCTGAAGGTTGTCCATTAAGTAAATGACAGAGAAAAACACCAGGGGCACTTGCACTTAATGCAGCGTTGTTTCTCAACTAGACTGTGTTTGTGTGTCTTTACACAACAGGCATTCTTTTTAATGTGCCTTTCCTTGGTGTTAGGAAGAGCTGGCAATAATTCTGAAGAACCAGCCACCTGCAGCAGGGTTACCACTGACCCAGGCTCTCTGAAGGTTCCCCACACTTTCTGTGAGACAATGAACCAGGGGAGTGCAAATTACATCTCTCAGATATATCTACTATGCAGTTTCCAACTGCAGAGCATGTAGGGCAGGAAGGGGACCTTGTCATGAGGAAGGTACAAATTTGAGAGTCATGAGGAGGGCTCTTGCTTTTAGTAGTGACATAAGACACCTACAGAAGAGGCTGGCATGGGGCAAAATCTCTACCATCAGAGTTGCTGCAAACCTGAATGAAAAGGTAGAGTCTGTGTTGTATCACCTGCAGGAGGAGCAAGGGGAGCTTGAATGGGTACGGCTCTTCTGGCTGCACCTCAGGCATAGGCATCTGGGGACTTTGGGGAGGTCTGGATCAACGTCTAGGTGTGAGCCTCAGCATTTATCCCCTTTTTTTAATAAATCCAAATGAGACTAGGAAGCCAGACCAAAAAAAAAAAACCCAAAACCTTGCACTTTGGGAAAGGTTAGGTACATATGTAAACAATGTGACTTGAACATCAAGAGTACTTCGACTATTTCAGTGGCCTTACAGGGAGGGGAAGAAGCACCACAAATCATCAAGGGCCTGAAAAGCAATCTGAAGAAATATATCTGTAGGCATTAGGAGGTGGGATTTTATTAACCTTAGGGTATCTATGAGCCTTAAACTTAATTTTATAGTATATAGACTGAGAGGAGAAGCAGCTTCTGGCAACCTGATGCTGTGTGGTACCTCTGTTTAAACAGAGATGTTAGCAAAAAATATCTCCACTGTTCTGCCAGATATTGATTTTTTTTTTTCCACACAGCCTCTACTTCAGTGTGAGAGACAGCTCAGGCTTCAGTATTGTGTGGGCTTTATGTGCAGACTGTCTCCTTTTCTGGCCATGTGTGATTTGGCTGGATCCAGAGCCTGCCCCATGGCAGCTGCAGCTTAGTGGTGTGGTAGGAATAGCTTGGAGGCACTGGCCTGCCTTGGAGCAGGAGCTTGGAGAACTCCCCTGACCCAGACAGGGATAGGCAGATAGAATGGAGCAACAAAGCCATTTGTAAGGAGAGTTAGAGCCATGTGAAGCCAACAGAAGATTTCCTGAGGTTCATAAACCAGCTGATGTGGGAGATGGACATTTATGCTACAGCACTGTGGCCGAGGTGGTTTCTCTTAAGTTTTGAATGCTAATATTTACCTCAGTGAAATCCAGGAGTGCAAAGCAGAAGAGTCCATACAGGATTGACACTAAAGAAATATTTGCTTTTCATCTTTGGCAAATTCTGCATCACTTTTCAGAGCTCCATCCCAGCCACTAAATAAAACCCCAGGCTAGCTTGCCTGGGTGATGATGCTTAAGAGAACCTTCGGTTACGAGTCTGGTGGCTGCAAAGCATCAGACTGAGTTTGAAATGGTGATTTTTTCACTCAAGCTTCAGCCTGATGTGTTTGGTCTCTGGGGTAATGGGGAGGAGGAGTACTTTGGTCATGAAGGGCAGGTTGGCTCAGTGGTGGTTTGTGTGAAGCCAAAGAGGATGGGAGGAGAGTGGGATGGATTAGTCAGTGCCACCATCCTTGGTTTCACCTGCCTTTTGTTGCCTCCTTCAGAAACACCAAGCGCACTGCAGAGGTGTGGATGGACGAATACAAACGGTACTACTATGCGGCTCGTCCTGCAGCCCAGGGGAGGCCTTATGGAAAGTAAGTGTCTTTCTCTGCTGCCTGTGCCCTGCCTGTACCCTGCCTGCTGCAGTGGGTGTTCAAAGTGACATCACCTGCTGCAGAAACCTGCCTGCATTTTTTCTGTAGTAACCCTCTGTTAAATGCCAATGGTGGGCAGATCCAATTAGCACAGCAATGAAACATCTAAACAGCTAGTTTATCCCAGTGAATGAACTGGATTGAGGTGGGGGAAGACACCTTCTGCCTGTGCCCTGCCCTTGGCAGGGCAGATACAAGTACTTCTGGTCCCAGAGTGGACTTTGGTGGGGAGAGTCCAGAGGTGTCGCTGGCAGCTGAGGGGCAGGAAAAGCATCAAATCTGGGGACTGATAAAGCTTCATAGGAATGGAAGAAATGCTTTGTATGCAGTGAGTTTGCCATTCCTTCTGTGAACAGTCAGAAATGCCTCCCTGTCAGGAGGACTCTGAAGTACTTGTGTTGTCATTTTCATATGCGCTTCCTTTCCTTGGAAAATTTCTTTTGGACCACAGAGGGTTCCAAATCCAAATCCTAATTCCTTGTGGCTACTCTTCAATCTCCAGGATAAATAAATTGAAGTCCTGGTGACTAACCTATTTCCACTGAATTCCTATCTTCTTCCCATCCATCAGCACTGAATGAAGTAACAGCTCTGTCCTGCTAAATATATGAGGTTGTAGAGAAGATGGCCTATGCAAAGGGAAGGTACTGGAGGCTTCCTACTGCTCTGTAAATGCCAGCTCATAACAGCTCTGTGGGTAGAGGCTGGCCGAGGGAGGGGCTGGAGTTTGGAAAATGTCACTATACAGCATGATCCCTCAGCAGTAATTTTGCCATGGTTAATGAAAGAAAGAAGGATTTCACCATGGGATTAACTTTTGCTGATTTAAAGGCATGTTTATATGCTCTTGGAAATCAAGGTCTTTTGTAGTCCTGTAAACTTAGTGTAACATAATAGCATATATTAATTTCCTAGTACATTAATGTCTGTCATGATTATTGCATATAGGAGGTAGCATACATTATTTTTTTACTAATTCTTGAATGACTGTACTTTTCCATGAACCATTTCATCCACCAAACTTTGGGTTCCTTGTTAAAATGACAAGACGTCATCATGCCTTCTTTCCATGTGAGACCTCCAAGAGAGATAAAAACAACATCCCAAGCTCCTGCAGGAGAGACCAGAAAATAGAGCTGCTGATGCTCTTGTGTTTGCTGTCTGTACTTATGTCTTGGGTTTCTCTCAGCCTCCTATTTTGATGTGTTGGGTCTCACATTCATGATTTCCACCATATCTCTATGATGTCTTTTTTTCTCCCACAGTGTCCAGAGCAGAGTGGATCTGCGGAAGAGCTTGAAATGCCACAGCTTCAAGTGGTACCTGGAGAATGTTTATCCCGAACTTCGGTATGCATGTGCAACCTCTACCTGTCTCTAGCAGGCCAGCAGAATGTCCCACCCCTCCTGCCCCACAGAGCTTTCCTCTGCACCTCCAGTCCCTGCACCTCCAGTCCGCACACCTCCTCCTGCCCTAGAGACACAAGCACTCGCTCCCTTGGGCTTCCCAAAAGGGCACAGTAGATTTTATGCTGGCTTTAAACACAGTTTGCTCATAGCCTGACAGGGTTCATTTGAGATCCTGCTTTCTTTAAGCAGTCTTATAAACTCTGCGGCTCTTTGCTGCAGGGCTGATCAGGGGTAAAGCACCAGTTACTTCTCTTAGCTCTTGGGGCTTCCTCAGATATCCTCCTGCCCATGTTGAGGGACTGGAGCCTCTCATGGGTTGTTTCAGTCCTTAATATCTCTTCCTTACAAAGCAAGCAGCTAATTTCTATTCCTTTCACACTGTTCTGTGATACCTAAGACTTCTCTGTTGTGAAACCATCCACTCTAGGCGTTTATGACCTGTTTTCAGGTGGCTCTGCCTTACTCCTGGCCTAATGCTTTGTTTAATATGCACCTCTACAGTTGCTTTTGCACAAATCTCTTTTAGTCACCAAAATTACTCCAGAATCTAACACATCCATTCCTCCAGTCTCTATCAGGAGCCATCCTCAGAAAGGGTGCAAGAGATTTGGAGATACCTCCAGGGACTGGCTGATGCAATGGCTGAGTGCAGAATCTCAGAGTGAAAATGATTTATAGCTGTTTTCTTGCCTTTTTTTTTTGCCACTTGTAGCATTGCATGGCAGCATTCACAAGGGAATGCCAGGGCTCTGTGGCAGTTTGCTGTAAAGTTCCTCACTCCTATAAGCTGAAGGCTGACCTTCAGCCTGCTCACAGTCTATTCCTTGGTCCTTGTGCAGTGTTACCAATTTTTTTCCTCTTTGAAAGGCCACTCATCCATCTCTTGAGTACTGCTTCTGCAGCACTCCTGTCCATGTACTGCTCTCACTGGCTCACTGCTGTATTAAATCTTACCACTCTCATTTTCTGAAGGTGAAATATTGCGACTGCACCCACTTTACCTCCACTGAGCCTCCTTGTGAGTACTCTGTGTGCCTGGGGGTGTAGGGTTGTTGTTTTCATGCTGTTCCTGCAGGATTCCCGAGGAATCACTCTATCAGACTGGGATGATCAGGCAAAGGCAGAGCTGCTTGGAGTCTCACAAATCTGATGCCCAAGAGTTACCTGTCCTGAGCTTAAATCCTTGCATCAGCAGCAAAGGCACAGCAGCAACAGCACAGGTAAGATGTGTTACCTATCCCTGTGTTGCCAGCTGGAGAGAAGCCTCTGGGTCAGGTTCAAGGTGATTTCCTAAATTTACTAAAGCTCTGTTGAAGGATTACCCGTTCTGCCAGCCTCTTAAGAAAGGTAGCATGTAGTTAAACACTGGTAGGCCCTCGGTGGAGGCCCTGGGCAGCAGCAGAGACTGGTGCAGGAGCCAAAGTACAGGGTGGACTGCTTACCTCTCTGCAGGCCTGCACTGAGCTCAGGAATGCCACGTGCCATTCACCTGCGGAGATCAGAGAAAGACAAAAAGGACTATAATTTCACCTCATCTTTCAGCCTTAATTCTTTCAAAATGCACTGAATTGCAGTGGTATTTAGAACTTCATAGCCTTCATTCTCTCAATATTAGATTGCCCATTAAACTAGTGAGAATTTAATGAGGATGATCTCATTATTTTCAATCTCACTGAAACAAGAAAAAGTCATATAAATCAGAGTTCTCAAAAGCATATTCTGTGAAATGTTAGAGCCAAGAACAGGCACAGCAGTGTTGCTGGAGCAAAACCCTGAGGACTCAGCTTCAAAACCTGCCTTTGCTTCATGCTCCCTTTGTGATTTTGGGCATGTCAGGAAGTTCTCTCACTGTTCCCATCTGTAAAACACAGAGAATAACAATCACTTGCTTCTTTTGGGTGCTGTGTAATAATGTAATAGGCAATGGTGTGCTTGCTTCCACTTGATTGTATATCCTTAACCTTCATGGTTACACATTCAGACTAGGTAGCTATGTATAGAAAAGGCCCAGCCTGGAGATGCTGCTGAAAACGTCCCTAGTTTGTATGTGCAAATAAAGCGTGTCATTATGTACACCTCTTTTGCATGCAGTTGCATGCCTGCCTTTAGTCAAGAAAGTAATATCTGCTTCACAGTCTGGTAAAATAAACAATGGCAATTTGAATTTTAGTCAGTTCAGAAAATACAGTGAATATAACTGAAAGTACTGCATAGTTACACTTCCTATGGTTTAACTGGTTTCCAGGTTTTAGAATTATTTTTCTTTCTTGCACTGCTACCTGGACTTTTTACACAAACAGCAAGAGAAGTGAGCTGATGAGAGCAGATCATCATGTTTTGCAAGGTCAGCTCTGTTGTAGGAAAAAAAATGTTATAGTGACAACTGCAACTTTCAATGAATTGGATGTTTTTTAAAAAATCTGGGAAAATCAGAATGGAAAATACTGTTGCAAGCTACCGTTTCAAAATTAAATGGTATTGGTCTTTCTGAAATATCAATTTGATGTGATATTTTAAAATGAGAAATGTCATGCCAACAAGTTGGATTGTTTCATTCCCATCAAACACATTCTGCTTTGACATTTCTGTGGAGTAAATTTTGGGAATTTTTTATGCCAGACACTTTTCATCTTCTGATTCTGAAGCAGTTTGCAACAGGTCAACAATTCCCACTGGGTGGCAACTCCATTTCTTGTGCACATCCAGGACTGACTCTGCAGAGAAGCAGAAAAATGCACTACAAACAGATTGCTGAATAGCTACACTCAAAACATAGACAGGAATAGAGAAAAACATTTTCCTTTTATCTTTCTTGGTCCTTCTAGGATAGTTCTCTGTTATTTGTACCCATAGAGAATATTTCAGATGAAAGCAGGATAGTTCAGTTTTTATTGTGAATAGAAACTTATATTTTAATTACACAATTGTTACAAGACCACCTGAACTTGTGGGTGACATGGGTGTTATAGTCACCAGGCTGCATGGGATAGATTATGCAGCAGTCCTGAATGCTACTTAGTTTTTTATTTTCTGTACCAAAATAGAGCAGTAATCTTCATTTTTAACATGCTGAAGCCACATCTTGTTTATCCTAAGCTTCATTATTTGAAAAATAGGCTTAGTTAAATCAAAGCTGTGCTTTCCTGGCATTCAGCAAGTACTGTGAAAATATCCTGGCCATCCAGGTCCTTGATCATCAGTGTTAGAAGCATTAATTTGGTTGCTTGATTGTAGCTGACTCTATATTAAGCTCCCCAAGCCCTTTACCAACATTAGATACATGAAGTCCTGGGCCTAGGTGTGAGAAGATCTGAGCTGTCTTACATCACCATGGTTTAAGAAGACAGGAACAGGAGCAGTCAGATGGCAACCAATTGCTCTTTATTTTAGTTTTTCCTATCTGTAGTGCAGGGGAGAGGTGTTGTGAGCCCTCCGGTCACATCTGTAACTTGGGTAAATTGAGAAGAGTACTCGGCGGTGAATTTAGATTTGCACCTCTAGCAGATCTCACAAACCCTCCCTGGTGGTGTCTGGTGTTTGTCCTGAACTACTGAAAGGGGCACTGAGGCACAGGAAGACCTCTTATCTTTGTGTAGGAGAGCTCTGTCTTCTCCACTTGGCCCTTCCCTCTCCAAAAGGTCTGGTAGCAGTCAGGGCACCTGCTCTAGTCTTGGTGACTGTCAGAAATATTTATGCAGTGCTGCCCATCCCCAGGGCACAGTGGGGCTCTGCCTGTACTCCTGCCTACCAGAGCCTTGGTACTCTTATTTCTTCTTGTGTCTCATTTGCTAAATGAACTGATCAGTTTAGTTTTTCACAAGAAAACTTCATCTGAGGGAAGAAAATAGTTTTGCCCTGTCTGTCTGATGAAGATGTGAGTGACTGGTTTTGTTTTCAAACTAAATGTCAGTTGATCTCTGGAATAGGCATCTGACTTGGGGATTTATTTAATAAACCATTAATCATTAGAAGTTCCATGAAACCTGACATACTTCAGATAAAAAAAGCAGAAGATGCTTCAGCCTAGGTAGTCACTCACATATAAGCAGTAGCTGCAAGATGAGTGTAAAGTTAGTCATCTCCTAGACAAGTGAGGAAACAGGGGGGAGGTTACAGCATCTGTTTCCCTGTCCTGCATCCCAAAATATCTGGGCCTTGGAGCTGACTGGCTGCCATTGCATTTGGGGTGGCATGTCCTTGACTCTCATTGTGAAGGAAATACAACGTGATAATCTACCTGATGTGGCACTGAAGCTCACCTTAGTTGGCTCAAGGACCTCTGTGGGCTGTCTCTGCTTTGGAGAACATTTAGCATCTATCCAAACTAACTTAACAGTACCCCTCCTGTGACACCTCAACCATAAGAATTATCTTTTGACCTTCCTCCCCTCAAAAGTCTTCATTCTCCTCCTCTACAGGCACATCCTGCCCCAGCTGTAGGCTGGCTGGTGCTGCAGAAGCTGGACTGAGCCAGCAAAGCAGAGGGGCTGGCTGGCAGCAGTGTCATCTCTGCACCCAGGCTGCCGTGGGCACCTTTTGTACTTTGCTTTCCCTCTTCTGAAATGTGTGTAATTGCTGGTTGCACCTGAGGGCCTTTGGATGAGGGAAGCACTTTGGTATCCTTGGGTGACCCATGCAGTGCCATGCCTTGGGAAATCCTTCCCTGTGATTTTAAAATGATAATTGAGGTCTGATGTTGTTCCTGGCTTCTTCAGAAACACTCTTCTCTAGCTGCTACCCCAGTTTGACCTCTTGCTTGACAGCAGAGCGTGTACAGCTCCGTCATAGAACACTGGTCTCCCACAGAGCTGCTCCTTGCTAGGCTGAGGGGTCCTTTCTCCTTCTGCCAGCCAGGCTGTGCCAAGCCAAAGGTCACATTTAAAAATAAATTCCTCAATTCACAATGATGTTGAGTAACAGTGACAGGTGCCTGATCAAATGATGCTAAAGCCTTGAAAAATAGTCACAAGACTCAGATGGGGGTTAGTGTTATCCAAGGCTTCAGAGGAAAAGGATTGATGGTTGTGGTGTGCAGCTGGTAGTTCTGCTCTCTCAGTCCACCCTCTTCCTCCGTACTCCACCACCGCTTCATCTTTGTCTTACAAAAGGCAGGAAATCTTGATCTCCATTTCACCTCATAGCTCTGTTTTTCCTTGGCACCAAGGGCAGCTCTAAACCCTATTGGCATCTCTTCAGGCCAGTCTGCAACCCTGAAGCATGGTAACTCTTGAAGGCCTCTCTTCTTAGGAGTACCCATCCACCACAGCCTCTGGGATGCAGAGATCTGCTAGTGTTGCTGCTGTGCTGGCTGCATGAGTGCTTTACAGAGCCTCTACCTACTGCCAGGGTTTAGAAGATAAAGTAGTTTCTCATGGGGAATAAAAAGCAGGAATTTTCATCACAATTAATAGAAATAATGGAAGAGATAGAGGAAGATAAAAATTTGCATGGTCATTCATCTGTATTTTAAATCAAAGCTTTTAATAGAATCTGTGGTGTCTAGTGATTTCTCCACACAGAATTTCTTAATTTTTTGCATTATTTTACCTGGTTTTCATCTAGGACTGAAAATAGACAAGACATTGTTAGAACTGGGTAAAATATTTTCAACAGGACTGGCTTCCATAAAGAGGCCTTCTGCCAAAATAGAAGAGCCATGTGAAAATCTGTCAGTTTAGATAAGGAGAGTAGCCGGGCAGCCTGGGGGCAAGTGGGGCAGATCCAGTGTCAGCCACTGAACTGACGAGTGTATCTATCTTTGAAGGCCTCACTTCTTATGATGAACAACAGTTTAGGAGAGATGGTTACCACCATCACTGTGTCTATCCCATGGTGCTTTGCCGAAAAGAGCATGTTCTTGTTCTTGTTTTAAGATGATGTGAATAGTGGGAAGGCTTGAACAGAGCCTGTCTTGGAAAAAGAACACGGAGAACCTCTGGGAAGAGCAGTCATCCATGAGGTACCTCAGTGAAGCAAGGACATTAAGAGGTCAAGGCAAAAATAAACCCAAAAGTCCCATGGCCTGAATTAGTTGGGGACTTCAACACATGTACAAGTTACAGGATTAACTTGCTGCTGCCAGGGAGCCTCATGGGTGCAGCTCAAGCCCTGTCCTGAGCTAAAATGATGAACAATTGCTTAAAAATGTAAAGCAGGTTTTCAAAGCAGCTTGTAGAAGCAGGGGTGCCAAGAACAGGTGTCAGAGCTTGCCCTGCAGGGCTTGGTTCTTCACAGATGCAGGACTAATTTGGCACCTGATTTCCCAGGCTGGTGGTTTACACAGCAGCTGACATTGTGCGTGCTTGGGATGTCTGGAATGTGTTCACTGTAGGATCAGGTAAACTCTGTTCCATCTGACAAATAAGAAGTAGTTGCCAGAAAGCCCTTTAGGAGCAGACTATGGCTTTGAAAATGAATGCTTGTTATGTGCTGAAATCCTGGGCAGCTCTTGCTGAGAAGCCTGTGGGCAGGCTGTTCAGAAAGCCAAATTTGATTGCCATTAGCTGGTGGTGGGTAGTAGTCTGAGAAGTGCAGGGTGTAAGGATCACAGTGTGAAGTCCTTGTGGATCTGGGCCTGCAGTGTGTTTTCCCTTCTAGGTGGCTAAGAACCAGAATGAAATGGGATTTACGTTCCCAGGAATTGAATGCCTGTAGCTGTCTGTTTTGAAGTTGGGGAGAGGAGTTAGAGCTGCTGACAGTGACAAATACCAAAGGGGTGGAAGAGCTTCCCTGCTCTAATAACTCATGCTAATGAAACCCAAAGCCTCCACCACTCAAAGTCAGGGGGAGCTACAGGCGTCCCAGCTCTGAGATCAGGGCAGCCATTCTTCACTTCCCCCTCCATTGCTCAGAAAGGGTTTCAGTCTCCCAGAAGCACCTTTTACACTTCATTTTTCAAGACCCAGACTAACTGTCGTATGTTTGAGCATTGCCTTACCCTGCTGCCAACACCCTGCTCACTTCACTCCTCCCAGAGCTCTGACTTCTCCATATCTGAGCTCTCAACTGTTTTGGTTTCTCTCTGCACCTTTTCTTTCACAGCACCTTTCCCAGTTCCCCAAGCCAGTACCTTGTCAAAGCACTTGCCTTGGCTCTTAGTGCCTATTGTAGAAACCATCTTGCTCCCTGGCCTTGCTCTCTCCAGCATGGTTATCGCTCTCTGCTAGTGAAGCCAGCCTGCTGTCTGTCCTTCAGTCCTGCTCAGCAGCATGCTTTCCATTTGCTCCCACTGCTGCTTACCTGATTGCCATCTCAGAGCAATTTACAAAGCAGGAGCTTTGCACCCTGGCTTAATGGTCCTTAGAAACCCCTTCCAGCCCTGCTCTTTCTAATTTTAAAGTTAATCACACAAAATTATAAGCAAAAAAAACTCGTTCCAGAAGTCAGACTCCAGGGTTATGTAAAAGCGTGGTTTGCAGTTTCCCTCAAGCCAAAACAGTTCTTGTCTGCTTGTGTACACACACAAACAGGAGGGAGACATCCCTTACCTGGGCAGGCTGAGATCCTTCAGAAGGTGCTTTTGGGTAGTATAAGCCCGGGTGAATGATAGAAAATGTTCAACTGGAGTAAATGTTGGAGTAAACGTCTGTGAAATACTTCTGGGATAAGCAATGTACCTGTACACACATGATGCTTTGTCCAGCACATTTGGAAATCCTGGTCAAACTATCATCTACTTTTTTTTTTCTTTCCCCCCAAGTAAAACCTCCACTGGTGAAAAAGAGGACAGTCCCATAGAGCTTCTGTTGTATGGCAAACTCTACACAGGACAAAGAGCAAAGAGTTCCTGTTCTTTCAAAGTTTATTTCTTGTGCTGAGGAGCTGATAAAGAGCAGGAGAACAGGGAAAGAAGCAGGAGAAAAAAAAAATTCCAACACAGCCCAGGGGAGCAGGAATAGCAGTGATCATAGCAAACCAGTACAGCAGGCATTTGGAGTTTGGTCCCACTCCTTTGATATAAAGAGGAGCTTTCCCACTAATTTTTGTGATATTTGGGAACAGCATCCCAGCAGTTGCAAACATTTGCTATATATCATCATCTCTCTCCTGTTGCCAGCTGCAAAGCATTTCTGCTGCTCTTGCTCACAAAAAGAGGATTACATGTTGTATGTAGTATTTCTGCCTCTCTTTTGCTGTTTTTCCATTCCCGTGTTCCCCAGCTGCAGCCCAGTTCTGGCTATGAAATCCTTTGCCTCATGAACTGTCTTCTTCCAGCAACCTTTATAGACAGTTTCTTTGATACATTCAGTCCCTTAATGAGAGCTGCAGTTCTGGGGAGTCTTGAAACATCCAAGTAACCTGTTCTGGTGCCTCTTGAGGTCAGTGAGCCTTGGTGCTTGGTTTCAGAGGGGGCAGGATCCAAGACAAGGTGTTTGCTTTCCAGGTAGAAGAATACCAAGAATCAACCCTGATCTCTCACCTGTCTTTTTTTACCTCTTTGCAGGAGTGGACATACACATACAACCACCAAGTCCACCAGCAGCAGCTGTGCTTGTCTGTGTACACCCTTTTCCCCGGTTCCCAGGTGCTGCTGTCACCTTGTAAAGAAGATGACAACAAGCAGGTGAGCCCTTTCATTGGTCCCCATTTTCTTTGAAGTTCCCTTTCTTTCAGCAGGGTATTACTGCACATCAAACTGCCCATGTGCTCTGACTTCATTTGGGAAGCACAGTCTATCTAGGAGTACAGGCTCTGGTCTGTTCAGCCCTTTGCCTCTTAAATGAGTGTGTCGATAAGGATGTCTATTAGTGCGGGTGGTGATCTGGATACTCCACTGCAGAAGTCAAACCAAAACTGGCAATTTAGTTCACATGGGCTGCCAGTCAGCCAGCAGATGCTAACGTTTCTCTGCAGTTAATCATCAAGCTGGCATTTGAACCAGTGACCTGGGGAAAAAAGCTGTTAGTAATATATTATCTTCCTGAAGCCAAGCAGAGGCTGAGCTTAAATGAGTGTGCTTCTGACAGGAGAAGTGCTCAGCGTGTGCTCTGGTGTGGGTTTGGGGACCTTCTACTTCCCAGCATCAGGCCACAAAGGCTTAGTGACAACAGTCCTCTTGATGTTGGAACAGTTACAGTAAAAGCATAATGAGAAGAAAACTTGTTCACCCCTGTTTCTCCTCTCGTGTGTGTCTCTCCTCAGCGATGGACTAAAGTTGGTTCACACATTGAACACATAGCTTCACGCTTCTGTTTGGACACTGAGACGATTGGGGACACTAACGAGAGTACCAAAGAGCTTGTCATCAACCCTTGTGAGAGCACAGCCATGAGTCAGCGCTGGGACATGGTGAT
Source organism: Megaceryle torquata (assembly GCA_024611175.1). Taxonomy (NCBI): domain Eukaryota; kingdom Metazoa; phylum Chordata; class Aves; order Coraciiformes; family Cerylidae; genus Megaceryle; species Megaceryle torquata. Next base: position 23,816 of record JANIJG010014982.1, on the reverse strand, counting down.
GTCTTGAACTAATGGAGGACTTGCACAGCGAGGATGAGTGATGAGACCTTGCTACATGCAGCCAAGATGCGCCAGATGGACTTCAAATGCAAAACCATTGGAAGTCCTTGTGTACTATGGGACAGGAGAAGAATCACTCAAATAAAAATAATGACATGGCACTCCAGGTTGAACAACAAATACTGTCTGCAAGATATGCAGATGGTATTGGGCTGTTGGTGGTCAGACAACTCAAAGAGAAGGGGTGGCAAAAAACCAAACTTGAAATGTTTTAGAGGGATAGCAGAGCTCCTGTGATGGGCCCTGCAGAAGTTCAGTGTGCACAGGATTGATTGATCTCGCTGGAAACACAGGTAGAAGAGCCTTGGATACCAGGAGACTTAGACTCAGCAAAACAACTTTTCTAGGGGTGAGGCAGATGCACAAGGAGGGATGTGCCAAGGGATGCTCAGAATACCGCATGGAATCAAGTGGCAAACATGGAATTATCTTTGCACTTTTCATAGCTGTGGATGAGTTTGTCTTCTGCAGACAGCATGGGTGGAGCTGTGTTGCACGATTGAATTTGTATCTGATCCATGTACATCTTGCATAAGCAGAGGCAGGACAGTCATTTTTGGCTGTGGCCGGGATAGAACCAATGAGTAATGGGGGAATCTTGCTTTCTGCTAACTGCATATGTGGGTTGTTGAATCTCCAAAGCCCAAGCAAACAGAGGATTCAGTGTGTACGATGGAAAGATATAAACTTCTGGGAAGCTGGGAGGAAAGGCAGTTAACGTGATTATTTCTCTGAAGGCCATGGGTGAGCCTCACTGAAAACTCCCCTGTAATCTTACTATGTGTCTCTGCTTCAGAACTGGAATAAGTAAAATTTTCACTTTTCTTCCATAAAAGTAATATTTTTGGTAATTGAAGATAATTATGTCATATTTCTGTTTCCCAACTACTACTGCCATGAAGTGCTGCTACTGAAGAAATGGAGGAGATAATTAAAATTAGAGAATGCTCTGAGACAGGGAAAGGGATATTACCTGGTTTTGCTTCTCAGGTATCTTGTAGCCCGAGATGTGAAGTATTGAAGAAAAGGTTTGGAATTGTCTCAGTCACGCATGGGATCAGGGAAACCTGGGTCACAAAGTACCTGTCTACCAAAGTCAATTAGCATAGACAGACTTGGTCAAAATGACTTTTCAGTTTTCAGAGGTAAGTAATTAACCTGGGGTCATATCAGGTGCTATCACAATATAGGAATGAGGTGACTGCCAAAGGAAAACAGGACAGAATACCTCAGAAGGAGTCTTAGGAATAGAAGACTGGAAGGTCTTTTCCAGCCTGTCTTTCAGAGCAGCTCCCACTACAGCAATAGGTAAGAGGCAGTCTAATCAGCAAGAGCTGTGTACACAGCTCTTGTGTAGTAACAACTCTTGAAGAGAAATTTTGCAGGACTGTCAATGTAACTTGAAAAAAAAAAAAAGCTTGTGTCTCTAAAAATGCTGGACTTCAATGAAAATCCTATCCTTTGTTTCCTATGCTGCTAACTATACGTAAAATACCATAAGCTGGGAGCCTTCAAGTGCTCTCAGCACTCCTTGAATAAATTTCTAGCTTTCAGGATTTTACTGCCTCAGTTTCTCCTCCTTTCAGTACTGAAAGAAAGCTGTGCATGTAAATCCTCCTCAGCCTTAGAGGCAGAACCAGTATAACTCTTTATGTACAAAAGATGGCAGGGTATAAATGCTTTCCATGTGCTGCAGTGATTACTAATCTCATCAGGCTCCCTTGGTGCAAACTTCAAGGGCTTCTGTTATGAAAGGCTGGAGAAAGCTGTCAATTCATGGTGGGAAATGGTATTGTTTCCATGTCTCCACTTGCACAGGAAACAAAAGGAAGCACTTCAAATGGAATGGACTCATTTCACAAAGAAGGGTAATGACCTTGAACTCCTTTTATTTAATGGAATGAGGAAATACCACACCTACTTTTCACACACCGGTGATGACAGGCAAGTGGTAGTAATTCCCTGTCGAGTGCTTACAAGGGACAGCAGCTCCAAAGAGCTGGAAGCTTAACATGTTCACACCTGTGCTGTGCCTATACCCCAGGACTGCTGGCACTTTGATTCTGAAAATTCAAAAAGTCAAACAACTTGGCATCAGTTTTGAAGTCCAGCACCTGGCAGCTATAGTCTGAGCAGGACTTCAGAGCGATCTAGCTTTATTATTCACCACCAAAGCAAAAAAAAATAAATATTCATTCTGCTGATAGCTAAAGCTCTCTAAACAGGTAATACTTAGCATTAATTGCCTTAGCATAAACAGTTACATGTGTGTTCTTGACCACATGGACCCATGGGACCTGCAGGAAGAAGTTGTTTCATCAGCTTTTTGGCTCTCCTGTATTTTGTGAAGCCCAAATGCTTTACCAGACCTCTACTATACCAAAACGCGTGCTAAAGTGATCACTGTGAATTTGCTTGGGGCAGTGGAACGCAGGCAGTGGGGAAAGTGACATCAGGCATGGTGTCCCCTACCAGAGAGTAACATCATTTAACTCTTTTGCAGGCCCCAAAGCCACCAAGTACTGAACAGACCTAGGAAGTAGCAGGCACTCAGTAAACTTGGTGATTGTGTCTCGCATCCATCAGCTCTAACCCTTAGACTACATCTTATTTCATGGTCCAAGAAATGAGATTAGCTCTGTGGATCAACAGTGTTTTCAGAGAAGCCTGAGGGTATCAGTCTGACTCCTGGGAAGCTTTATAAAAGCAGGCAATGGACTGGCAATCTCCAGAGTTAGCCCCAGTACAGCATTTAGTAAATCTTCTGCTTAGAGTCCTTGCCAAGAGACCTTGTGTTGTGTTAGGGGAAAGGTTAACTGCTGCTGAAATCCCACTCATACCTTTAGGTTTATTTCACTGATTAAAAGACATAGGAGACAGATTAACCTTTTTTGCTTTGTATTTGTTACTTGCCTAGACATTTATTATCATGCTGTGAACAGATATACGTGACATCATTGAGAGATGTTTCTAGGGCTCCTATAACTATACCTCTTAAGCCCTAATGTCAACTAGTAGTAAAGCTTTTTGGCAACATTTTCCACTGACTTGAAAGAACAGAAGATAAAGTAGAAAACATATTTCTAATCCTGGCTGTTGAGCTTTGTGATCTCCAGGTAAGTCACTTCTTGTGCCTTGGGAAAATTAGATGCAGAGCAGGAAACTCAGGTCTAGAACCACTACTGCCTTTTAAAGAGCCAACCAAAGCTATGCAAAAAACCAAAACAACAAAACCAACCAATAAAGCCCTACCAAACCCCCCAAAAACACTGTAGCCTCCCCCTTTGCTGCCAAAGGAGATCTGTGTGCCAGTGAGAACAAAAGTATGTGGTTTTAATTATGCTGAGGAAGTCTGAGAGTCCCTACCTTACTGCTTATGTGATTGTAGGTATTTTGTGCTTGTCTTCTCTCTGTACCAGTGCAGTACCATAAGGTAACAACACAAAGCATCAGTGCTTGGAACCTCAGCTTACAACCTACCAACGTAGTAAAGAGATGGAAACTGAATTCGAGATGTGTGATTATGCAGTGATGCAATAGGAAAATGTAGCTGGTGGGTGAAGACTGGAGGACTGTGACTCAAGACAAGCACCAGCCCTGAGCGCTGATCTTTTCTTCTGCTTCTAGGAGTGACTTGGATAGCTTACCTTATTTTCCTGCCTCAGTTTCCCAAACTTTTAGTGAATACTGAATATTTTGAACAGAGAAAATGCTGAATATTAGGTTTTGTTGCATGCAGTACCAGCAGTACTGGACTGGCAGATTCTGGAGTTAGCTCCATGCCCCCTTATTATCTGCCTGTACAGGGTCTGGTTTAGATGGAGTTAGTTTTCCTAACAGTAGCCTGTGTGCTGCTGTGTTTTAGAGTGGTGACTAAAACAGCGTTGATAACACACAGTAATGTTTTAGTTACTGCTGTGCTTGCACAGTGTCAAGGCCTTCTTCGTCTCTCACTCTGTGGCCCCAGAGTGTAAGCTGGAATTGGGCAAGAGGTTTGGAGGGAACACAGTTGGGACAGCTGACCCAAACTGACAAAAGAGGTATCTCGTTGCATATGACATCACACTTGGCAATAAACCGAGGGGAAATTTTTCCACAGTAGGTGTTGCTTGGAGACTGGCTGGGCATCAGTCTGGAGGTGGTGAGTGACTGCCTTTGCATCACTTGGTTTTGGTTTTCTTTTTTTCTTTCCTTTTCCTTCACTTATTAACTCTCTTTTATCTTAACCCACAAGTTTTTCTCACTTCTGCCCTTCTGATTCTTTCCCCCATCCTATTTGGCACAGAGGGAACAGGGTCAACACACCACACTACCCTAAGCAAACCAGGATCTGTAGTGTAACAGGCTGGTATTGTTCATGGCTTGGGCCACAACCATGGAACAGGATCTGTGCTGCTCAAATTTCAGATCTAAAAAGCTTTAGTGAAAATCTGTGGGCTAGAATTGTTTATAGGTGTGGTAAAAGAAGCAAAATCAAGCAGATTACACACAAGCAGCAGAAGAAACTGTAACTCGTTATGTTCTGGCTAAATTAATTCTGAATGATCAGTCCAGCTCCAGTTTTAATGTTATGCAGCTGCTTTAGATGGCTGAAGAGTTTAAGGATGCCTGGTATGGATATCCAGCTTGCACTGAAACTTAAGGGCTGAAATTCAGTGGAATTATTCCAGATTAATGGATATATTCCATATCTCCACTGTTCTGTTACTCACTGGAAATGCCTTCAGAACCCTGTAAGAATAAAAACCTGTTACAAGCTACTACCTCTCCAACTGAGTCTAATTAAGTTTTGAGTTGAGCTGCCTTTTAGCTTAGAGCTGACAAAAAGCAACATACCAATTTGCAGGTAAGAATGCTGCTTTTGGGATTTAGTGGGCTGCTTTGTTTCCTCTGCTATCCCTTGGGCTCTAAGGAAACCCAAGCTGCTTGTGTGTGATGTACGAAAGAAAACATGAGTTTCAAGGTCGAGTCTTGCCTAAGTACTCTTCTACTAATTATCTATTGTTTGTCCATCACAATGAGTGATGTTTCTCATTTCCCTTTGATTTATGTGGAAGAAATGCCCAGATAAGACACTGCTACTGTACAGGGTTAAAATCAGTTGTAAAACCAACCAACCAAGGAGGAAGAAAAGGAAAAGGAGCATTGAAAGCTTGTATGCAACCTGATACATGTAATAAAAGAAAGATACTGCAAAATCAGAACTATTCCCAGGCTGAAAGGTTTTGGAGTGTGCGAATCAGTACATATGTGTTTAGGGTTATTGTGAAGAGAAGAGTGGTAAAAAGGGATCTCAAGCACAAACAGATTTACTGTGGTAATTTTACTTTTTCCTGCAGTGTCTGCCACCCAAGCTTTCTTACCTTGGGCTGTGAGCTGGTGCAGACAGAAGTGTCCTGGCTATACTGTTCCCACCACTCAAACTGAGAGAAGTGGGAAGAAGCAAACTCCTATCTAAAGGTCAAGTTGACACAAATCTTCCTATTTTTAAAATGTCTTAGTTTTACCTTGTATGGAGGAGAGAGTTGCATTCCCTGTAGGGTAGCAGCTGTCTGCTGCAGCAAGGAGTCCTTCGCCAAGATGCTCAGAGTGCATGAGACACCTTAATGCTGTGTCAGGTCCCTCTGAAAACTGGCAGCATGACCTCCTGGCCATGAGCTGGAGTGGCTGTGCTTTGAGGGAGCTGCAAGTTCAGCCCCAGGAACTCAAGAGCTACTGCATGGAGTTGGGTTTGTAACAGTGCCAGAGCAAAGTCCTTGAGAGCATCAGGTATTTAAACATGCACTACATGGTCCCAGCTAACTGACTATGGAAATACATAATGATCCACATATCTGTCTGTGTGCCTCTGCAGCAAATACAGCACCATGTTGCCTCTTCTCAGCTTTGGAGAAGTTGCCTGAACCTATTTTAATGGAGGTCAGCATCCTGGTACTGTAATGCTGCCCTTCCATTTGAAATGTTTTTAGATGAATCAATGTTAGAAGCACGTTGAGGCGTTTTCATGAATTCTGATGCTGCTGACGATTCCTGGATCACCCCCATGGACATACAGCCTATTTTCTCAAGCAGAGATGATTGTTTTTCTAAAACACAGTCAGACCCAAAGTCTTACCTGCAGTCACAACCTGATCCACGGATAATATTGGCAGTAGCCCAGACCCCCTTGGGCTAAGCCAACAAAATTTAGATAGCTATTACATGTTTTACTGGACTCTAGCTGCCAGGGGCCACTGACAAGAAGGACACGCACAGCAATGATCATTTTGCAAGAAGCAGAAGAACATGCGGTGTTAGGAAAGAGTGCTCCTAATCCTGAGTCCATTTTCACCTCCTTACTGATCCTTGGGGAGTTCATCTGGGGAAGGCTATGAACAAGCTACAGTGAAGTTGTTTTCCTGGAGGTTTGGCAGTGGTGAGAAGCCCTTTCAGGTAGTCTGACTGACAACAGGAGCTGACAAGAGTGCATGGCAGGTGGATTCACAAGATGGACACTTATTTTGTGGAGGGTGAGGCTGCTGCTGCAGCAGGTCAGGTGGGAGTGGGGACTAAGGACATTACAAAGCATCGGAGCATGAAAACACCTCCCAGGGTTCAGAGAGCCTGGGTGGATCTCAGGTCAGCACCCTGCACTTTGAGGGCTTTTCGTTTTGAGTGCTAACTGATCCAAGGGCTTAAAATGGTTGCCCCAGAACACTGCAGGGGTTAAAAGAAATTTGCTTATCTATTCACAACATATTTTCATTTCTGCTAGTGAAACTGTTGTTAGAATGGCAATGGATTATTCAGTGCCTTGGAAGTGAAACCTTGATTTGGACACGGCACATATGTTGATAATGTGCATTACCTGTCCTGGCTCTGCAGCTTTGCATTTGCCAAACACTTAGTAAGTTTGCAATGGATCCTTAGCTTGAAAGATCACAACCATTGCATCTTGAAATTGATTTTCTGCTGCAGAGAGATGTTTGAAGCAAAAACCAATTTGGTTTTTATAAACTACATTAGATATAAGAAGATATCCCTCAGAGTGCACAGGATCACCTTTGAAACCATTTCCAACCTCCCGTGAATAACAAGTTGCACAATAAAAGGAATTTCTTACAGCTGATCTGATCTCTACCCATCCGTGAGTTGGCTCTGAAATGAGATAAGCCTATCTACTCTAATTCAAGACAGGTGTAGCCTATTTCCCAGTCATATTACAGAGAGTCATAAGGCCTGGTGGTGTAATTCAGAGCCTATTACCAGGACAAGAAAGGTATCCCTATCTGCTTTGAGGGGTTTGCAATGCAAATAAGATGCTAGGCTGCTCCTGCTGCCTTGAGGTGACAGCAAGTTGGTCTGTGAGCTTCTGACTGGGATCCTAGATGGTAAGTGGTGGCTCTGGAGAGTTATGCATGCAGTTTGCTTTTTCTTTTTGGATAGATTTAGTGACTTGTGTCCTTCTCACCTCCTCTGGCCAGTTCTGTCCTTCTAGTCTGGTCCTCAGCTGATGCCTGTCTAGGTACTCTAGCAGCCAACCTAACGAAAGCAACAAAACAGAGAATATACTTTAAAGGGAAAAGCAGTGAAGAAAAAGACAAACCCAACAAAAACACCACTTTTCCCCTCCCTTCTCCCCATCTCTTGACCTTTTATAATCTGTTTTCCTGATGTCTGCTGACATGAGCTTTTGAGGATATCTAAGAGGTATCAGGGCTTGGGACACTACGTTAGTACTGGAGATATAGGTGCATTTGTATTGCAACTCCTGTTGCCCTGCAAATCACCTCCTCCTTCCCTCAGCACGTCTGCCAGCTCCAGTTGTGCCATGACTTGGTAGGTCCTGCATTGCTGTTTTCCCTTGGCAAGAGTGACAGGTTGTCTCATGAACACTGAGAAGTTTTCACCAAACAGGAGCAGATGGACTCCTAAGCAATATATGACAACTCATGTTGTCCCTGAGGCAAGAGGGAAAAAGACCCTGTCTGACCAGGCCACTGGTCATACTGCAGGGGATGGGGTGACATTCACAGCTGAGCTTATTGCCTTTGGTAGCAGAAAGCTATTGGTTTGCTTGTGTGCAGCTGTGGAAATGAAAGGTCCCATGTTCATGTATCATGATAGTTGTCAAAAGATGATTGAGAGTGTAAGCACCCAGAGGGGAAAGGAAAAATTCATGGTGCCTCAGCTGGATTTTGTAAGTAACTGGATTGAGGGAAGAAAAAGAATACATCCTTAATCAGAATTCAACCTTTTTAGTGGCGAATAATAGTAGCAACTGTGGATGAGTGTGAGGGGACTGCACACTACCCTGTCTGTGCTTTAAAAGGTCAGCCCTGAGCTGTTTTAATGTGAAGAAATGGGGAGTTAGAGGCTCTGCTTTCTAAATTGTGCATCCTGTGTGCTCAAGGGTGGGACCTGGGGAATCCTGTCTCCCCAGACTTAAAGTGATAGCTTGTGGAGGATCACTGGTGGTAAGCTGTGTGTGCCCTGGGTTTGCTATACCTTCCTGGTATGACATGCCTGCTCTTGGTGTCACTGATGCCAACCTCGGCAGAGCCAGTGGGAGCCGATTTGCCTTTGGTGACACCCCAGTGGAGTGAGAATCCAGGTCTATTTGGGTAGTTGCATGCTGGTCCTTGGATGCTGCTCTTTCTTGGGCACCTGGCTGGCTGGTGCATCCTGCAGCCTACTTGTTGGCGTATTATCAGCTAATTTAAAATTGACTTGGACAAGCCCTTATCAGCACATGAGATCAAAAGGTATTAGTGGGCATGATGACAAGGAAGGCATTTATGAGCCACTCCATAAAGCTATTAAGGCCATAGTTAGACTTAAGGATAATATGATTCTTCTTCCATCTGCACTTTTTCTCCCTTTCTGGTAGGACATCGAGGGAAAAACAGGCCCGCTTTGTTCCTTCTTGTGGAGTCAGAGCATGGCTGTAAACCCTTTACTCAATAACACAAAGGGATTACAACTTGATACCAAGTAGTCTGGGAGAAGTGTGAAAGTATAGTGGTCTTTTGCTGTGGACTGTGTGGATCCTTTATGTATGTGCCTTGAAAAGGCCTCCCAGGCCTCAGGAACGATTAATAATGAAATTGACTAATAACAAGATCTGCAACATGAAAACTAGCCAGTATTTTGTTATGGGGAGAAAATGAGCCAACCAGCAGGGGACATGCTGATCGTGTCTGATTCATGTTGTCTCTATAATCCCAGCTAAAGTTTTAACAGCCTGGGAAGATGAATTGCCCACTCTAACCAACACACAGATCAGCATGGGGTTTATTAGAAGCAGGCTATCATTTAACAATGTCAGGAGTGTATTTATTATTAAGCAGTAGACTCCACAGTCGAAATGGAAAACCATTACTCCTCCTTAGACACCAAACAAGGTATGTTCATAAAAGCAAATGTCCAATATATTGCATGCTTGCATGAACACAAATACTAGGCCCACTTTACTGGACCTCAGGGCTTTCTATGTTCAGCTAGAGACAAATAATCCAAAATGTTTTAAGTTACTGGAGGGCACAGCTGCTAATTTTGGCTCTCAAAACTCCCCAGTGACTTGATAAGAAACGAGGAAAAGGATTCTGGGTTCAGCACAGAGGGACTGGTTAAAGGTGATTGCATGCGGGATGTGGTACAAAAAACACACAAGAAAACTCTGTGCTAGCAATTAGACTGCTTTCCAATATACACTGTGTATTTTCAGCCTAGAGACTGCTCAGAGTCCTTCCTTTTAGCTTGAGAAGTCTGTCCTTGTCTGTAGGAAGACCAATCAGTAAAATGCATGGTAATATGCAGCAAACATTTTGATGTCTGCATTAAGGTACCCGGTATGGAAGCATAAATAATACAGTTCCAGTAAACTACCACTTAATGTAGTAATATTTCGAGCTGGATTTGTGGGTACGTCTTGGGGCTGGCCATGTTTCCAGTCTGACTTTACAAATCCAAGGCATTTCTATAGGACCCACAAACATCCAACTCTCTCGACCTGCAACTGCCTTACAGCCAAACAACTGTAAGGATTTTGCTGTTCTGCTATTCCTGCACAATCAAATGGCAGTAGCAGCAATAGTCTTGTGGTGTGAATGTGGGAAGGAGTTACCGGGCAGAGCCTTCTGACTGATGTGACTGTTTACATTTGTGGGTTGCCACAACTGATGTTGAACATCAGGAAAAATATCTCTTCTTTGCAATTTATGAGGCCTTCTCAGCCATATTTTTAACATGTCTTCCTAATAGCCCTGATGAGAGATACCTTGAAATATGACAAGGTGGATTTTCAAAATTTAGAATCCAAACTACAGAATGAGCTGAGGGCTGGGGCAGGCATGGACCAAACACAACAGACTACTTTTAACTTTCACCCTTTTTTACTAGCTATCTGATTTCTGAAGTTTAAGCAATATTATAAACATTTCTTAAAATTTCACAGTGTCACTTTCAAATCACTTCATTCATTTCTTAGATTAGGGATTTGTGAATGCATGAGACTGGAAATGGGAGATGTCTGTTATGCGGAGCTAATGCCGGTCTTTAAACTGGTTCTTTACCAAAGGTTACCTTGTAAAAAGTAAGATGAACTGGATGACATTTCTCATCCTGTTTCTTCTTGTGCATTTGAAAGGGAACATATCAAATGTCTATTTGAACATGTTGGCAACCAAAGTCAGTCTTTGCATATGGCTGTGTGGCACGTAATATGTGCTGTTGGTCTGGGGCATGAATCTGAAGGGTCTTGCTATAGCAAGACTTGTTCAGTTCTTCTCATCTTCAGTGGTCAATTTGTTCAATCAAATTTGCAGTTCTTTTGGTTTTCATTGCCATTCCCATCAGCTACTTCTACTGCTGAACATAGTCTGTTACTGTTCCCTTAATTCCCTGTAACCATTATTGATGATCAAATCATAAAAGCCATTTTGATATCATCTCAACATGAATAATTTTCATCTAGGCATGATGAATACCTCTTGCACTCCCAATAGCTTGGATTTGAGCCATGCATAATTTTTGCATTAATTATATCATTACTGTTTAATTGTTGCAATTAGTAGCATCACTTTCTCTGAGCCATCACTGTCATCATATGGTTTCTACATTATAGCAGGCTCTTATCTCTGCAGGCTCCCACCTGTTAGAGCAACCTACGCTGATCCTCATGGATGGGATGTCTGCATACAAAATAAATACATGATTCCCAAATGACAAGTCCAATTGTCTGCTGCAGTGTAACTGTAAGCAGGAAGAATTTTTTCTGAGGTTATCAAAGAACTGTGTTCTGTTGACAAAAGGAGAGTACCTGCGCTGCTACCTCTTCTTTGTGAAGGCACCTAAAACCCTGCAAGGTGTGTGCAAAAAGGTACCTTTCCGAAATGGTCATTTTTCACGTTGTCTTTGTGTAGCTTCAGATGGCTACACAAAGTAAAGAAAAGGTGGAACTGGGTCTCAACTGGAATGTATGCCACCATGACAGTAGGTGTCACCTGGAAGTGATATGCATGTCATTTAGGATAGGAAATGAAGACTAGCCTGGGAACGTGTACCAGAAGACAGACTGATGCTTAGTTAAGAGGGTGGCCATGGTCTTCGAAAGCACTGTAACTGGTCACAGAATGAAGAAATGGGTTCAGTTCTGTCCTGGTTTGAGTTAAAACTAATTCTGTTCAGTGATGTTATTTTTCAGCTGTGTCTAACTAACTGCACCTTCTGAAGTGATCAGATTTTCCCAGGTGGTGTCAGCTTCCAGCAGTGATAACACTCCATGTTTAGAGTTTCTACTGAGTGTTGGTGTGCAGTCCAAGATCACTGCTCAATCTTGTGTACCATGCTGTGGGTGCAGTAAAAAAGAGGTTGCATCTGTGGGGAGGAGCGAACAGGACAGCAGACACTGACCAGTGAGGTATTCCATCCCATATATATATGTCCTATTCAGTACAAAGCAGAGCGATTGGAAGTGTCCAGCTCTTCTTCAAGGGCTGGTGTCCAAGAACTCTGTGATTCTGCCTTGATCCTGATCTTTGTGTTCCTATATCCAGTTCCTGTCTGTTGAGTCCAGTCTGGGACTTCCTCAGTGCCTGCTCCACAGCATCAGTGGTGACAGTGACATAACTGCCATCAGGGTTGGGGGGGGTTCAGACTGGGATTGTACATATATATTTGTATATATATTCTATTTTATTGTAATTATTTTCCTTAAAGCCGTTCTACTTTTCTAATCCAGAAGTTTCTCTCCCTTATTCCCTTACTATTCCTCTTTGGAAAGGCGGTGGGGTTAGCAGAGAACATTTGAAGAGTCTCATAATCAGCCGGGTGGAGGAGAGGGATAACAGATGGCCCTGAGGTCTAGTGGATGGCCCTGACCCTAAACCGTGACAAGTTCATAGCTATTAGGGTGATACTTCTGGGAGATCTGTGTGTTTCCTACTGTCGGGTGAAAATCTGAAGTGGTGGACTAGTGACATGAGTGTTTTCTGATCAGTAGCTAGTAATGCTTCTGGTGTCATCTGCAAGTGTGTTAGGAATCTACATCTAACCCACTGCTGCATCTGCAGTGGGGCAGCTCTGTGAGGAGCCATTTATGGGTTTGTAAGACCTCAGGGAGCCCTGTCATGATGAACTGAAGGGAAGCATCTCGTAGGCAGTCACGAGACCCTCTGCTTTCATCTTGGAGCAGGGACGGGTGAAGCCCAAGCTGTTACAGCTGTAGACTACATATCCCTGTTTCTGATTCTTTGAGTTAAAAATTTTCAACATTACCTCTTGTCAATCTTCTGCACTAAATTAAAATTCTTTTTAGATAATGTCAGAAGGATGCCACTACAACAAGCTATTAATTCTACAGCTGTAACTTCTGGAGAAAGCTACTGGGACTAGTGTACCCTCATGATATTAGCCAAGTACTGAAGTCCACAATTGTGTTCCGAAGAGGAAAGGGCTTGTTTCTCTGAAGTAATTGCTCTTCCAGTAATCTGACTAGCCCTCAAGAGATTATATAAATTAAAACTACACACTGTTATTCAGAAACAAGATTAGCTCTTTAAGGAGAGATATACTTTGTACTGTGGTTTTGGGGCTCAGGAGTCTTCTGACTGAATCTCTGGTCTCCCACTCAGCATTAAGCTATCTCCTAACAGCACTATCAGCCATCATTACTTTGCTGCACAATATCCATCAAACAACAAACCCTGGTATTTATTTAGCAGCAGGAGATCATTATCCAGGAGAAGCATTATTTGTGCCTTTAGACTTTCTGCCTTCGATAAGGGTCAGCCATCATGTCAACTGCATAAAACTCACTACCCTGAGTAAAAACAGTTATTTTGAGTAACACAGAAAGAAATGCAACTTCCTGAATTGCTTTTAATTCTCAGTGATTCCTATTTTTCTTTTTTTAATTCCCCTTTTTTTTGATGTGTGCGATAAGAAGGCTGTGTGTGTGCTTCTGGAGACTTTTTTTGCAATAGCTCTGCTGGGAGTTCTTATTATTGCATTCATTTGAGTTTGCTTACACAGACAAAAATCACTCTAGCAAAATCGTTGCTGATCACTCTGCAAGTGGCAATGATGTTGAGGTGACAGTTATATGGGCTCTGTTGCATGGATATAGACCATCTTCACTGGTTGGAAAAGCCGCCTTGGGAGGGGCTTAATCTTTTTGTGTCTGCTTTCAAGCACTTAAGCAAGGCAGCAATTATAGAACGTGGCTTTGGGTCACTTGAAGTCACCCAGTGATGAACGTTTATGCCCCATATTACCAGCTTTTTAAAAGGGACTGTTCTGTGCCAGTGGTTAACTGCTGCATATATAATTGTAAAACAAACTCCATATTCCAGGTGACACCCTTTCTAATTACATCTCACCTTCATTAGGCTATTAAAATGATAAATGCTAGCAATTACACTGAACTCCAGTGAAAGCCATCTGTCCAGTGTGTGTATGGACTGTGGTGTGAGTGATTTGTCCAGGAGTGTGTCAGAACTCTGCCGGTGCAGCGAAACTCTGAAGAAAACAACCACAAAGAGAAGACAGGAAGAAAAAAAAAAAAAAAAGCCAGAACAACTCAGCTGATTAGAGAGTATCTGACAGTAAAGTCTATACCCAGCATCGAACCACATGGCTGGCGGGGCTGATCTGCCAGCTGCGAGTGACAACTTCTTTTAGTTTTAATTAGATCTGGGCAGGAGCAGAAAAAGTAAGCAGATCCTGCACGTGCTTCAGCATAGAATAAGGTGTTCAGCTCTGGAACCCATGGCTCTGCCATGGTCCTTGTGTGTTCACCAGTTTTGGCTCTCCTGAGTTCTTGTACACATCATCTCCCTCGTATGAAGCAGCAGGTTTCCTGGGACTGGTGTAGATGGACATCTTTGCTCTGTATGTGTGAAGGATTTAACTGTGCACAGTCACCTGTGCTCTAGCTCATGTGTGGCATTTCACACATGAGATGGACATAGATGGATAAACAAAAAGTTGTTTTCTATCACTAGAAAGGGATATGGTATGTGGTAGTTTGCGGGGGCTGTTAGGAGTGCTGCCCTGGGCAGAGAGAGGGAAGCCATGATGAGGATTCCCAGGAGCTGAGCTGCCCCATTGCAAGGGTGCCCTGGCCTCTCTCCCAGGCAGTCCCTTGTGGAGAGACAGGGAAAGAGCTAGAGAGGTATGGGTTTTGGCTGATAAAATACTTTCTCCCTGAGAGTGGTTTGGGAGAGCAGCAGGAGGGGGAGGAGGGGAACAGCAGGTAAGGAGCATCTTTACCCCATTGCCTGCAACATCTCCTCCCCTCCTCCTTCTCAGATTGTTCTCTGCAGGGCCATTTCTCTCACTTTCCCCCTCACACTTTTTTTTGCCTTTCCTTTAGCATGTTTTCCTTGAGGTGCCACCATCTTGGCTGAGGGCCTGGGCTGGGTCCTGTGGTGGGGCTGCAGTGGGATTGTCCCTGAGTCGTGTGGGGCAGCCTTGGCCTCTCCTCATGGCTGGTGGCCACTTGCTACCACCACCTTTCCCTGGGCACATGCTTCACAGACTGCACAGGGGAAAAGAGCTATCTGCTCAAAATAAGAGGGAGCCCAGAGTTATAACTTCTCTTGGCTGTCTGTGGGCCTTCCCAGGAAGAGGAAGGATGAGCTGGGTGTTTGAAGTGGTGTTATTTAGCCTGCGCGTGGCTGGTATCCATCAGAACTGTGCTGCTATTCCAGAGAAGAAATTCTCTGGCTGATCCCCTGAGCCTGGGTGCCTCAGGATGGCCACTGCCCTGAATCTGGCCCCCAGCCTGGTCTAGGGGAGAGTGGAGATGACACCCAAACAGGAGCTCTTCTGGAGCCAAGGAACAGGCGTGAGGGTTTCGAGTCACCTTGTGGTGCTTGTCTTGTGCCTGCCTGATGGCTGGCTGTTAATTGGGTGTATATTGCTCTACAGCAACTGCTGCAGATCTGCCAGATTTCAATCACATAGCAAATTTAATTTTAAAACCTCACAATGCGTTGTTATTGCCATGCCTGCGGTTCAGCAGAGAGATCAGCCAGCCACTGCAGGAGCAGATGTTTTTTTTTCCTGATGGATTGAGTCAACACAGGAGATGGAGTGATAGAGTTTTTTTATTAGTTTTTTTTTTTTTTTTTAATAAATATGATACCTTCTGCAAAGTTTTTCCTGAGGGTGTTTGTAGGGCACTGGCTCTTGCTGCCAAGAGCATGCCCTGAGCTGGACTCAGGTTTGCCCAGCTCCTCAGGGCCGGTGTCTTGGGAACCACACAACCGAGGTTTCCTGAGTAAATAATTTCCCAGAGGATAGCCAGTCACCTCATCTTATAGTTTTTGATCTTCCTTTGGACAGATTGAGGGCTTCTCAAATGCATCTGCTGTCTGAAATTATTTGCTGAATATGGCCATTAGTCATTTCTGATTTATGGATTTTTCAGTCTGTGAGCAGCTCAGACTAAGGTATTTGAGATTCAAAATCTTGGCTGTGCTGATGTGTCAGTTAGCTGGTCTGAATGCATTAACGTACTCAATGTGTTTCTATTTTCTGTCCAAGTGTGACCTTTAAATGTATTGCACTACTAAAAATACTAAGTCATTAAAATCCTTAGTAGTTGGCCTATGCCTTAAGAATATGATCCAGAGTTAGGAAGAACAGTTTTGGGCTGCTTATTGACAAATGATAGCCATGGACTTTCCTCCAGGTTCTTTTCACAGGGATAGCTTTTTCATCTGTGCATTGCTTTGCTGTATCTGAGTATCTTGCAGAAGCACCCCGAGCAAAGTCATCAGCATCTGTTATATATTATTTCTTCCCTTTTACTAGAAAAAGAGTGAGCAAAAGGGGATGATTTGTTTTGGTATGAATACCTTCTCTAATGAGGACTGTTCCTAGCAAAGCTTTCTGCGTCTGGTTAGCTACAAACTGGACAGTGCACTAGTCTGTTGATGTGAAAATTCTGTGTTTACACCCAAGTGATAGAAACTCTGTATATTTTCAGTGACTCAGTCAACATAGTGCTCAATCTATTTTCTGTGACTGAATGGCTTGCTCAGAATACTATTTTTTAAAATATATTATTTTCAGTAAAATTATTTAAAGCACATTTATAGAAAAGTGACATGGAAGTACCAGGGTCTGGGAAAAAAACAAAGTTTTTTTAAAAAGTAAAAAAACAAACCAAAACAAACAAACCAAAACAAAAAAAACCCCAGAGCGATTATGACACTTTTGTTAAATACCAGTCCATTGACCTATCTTTCAAACAGGGATGTTCACAACATTGCTAAGCTACCCTGCTGTTGGCATTAGGAAAGTCATTCTCAGACTGCCACCACCCCGTTATCATCTGGCAATATGTGTTCTTGGTCACTGGGGGAAGAGACAGAGGAGACAATGGGAGATGCCTGGTTATATGCAAGGTTGGAATTTAGACCTGTTGTAACTTTCAGTGAAATCAAAGGTGCTGGTGTGACTCTGGGGCAGAACACCCTGCGGCCCAGCCCTGCTCTGTCTTTGGGACACAGGGCTGTTTGGAGGTTTATGTAAGTTGTTTACTCAATCTGAAGTATACAGATCCATGAGTGATTCAAATCTGTGCTCAGGCTAAAGCCCAGTGTTTGGCTTGGTGCTCATGAGGCTTTCTGGGCGTTGCTATAATTCTTCTTTAAGCACCACGGTTCAGGTTCTAATGCAGATGATGACAGCAACACAAGTCAACTTTCCTGTGCATTGGTAACGCCTGACTCACATGCCCATGAAGAATGCAAGCCCAGGTTACAGTCAGCAGGTAGAGTCAGTGGACCTGTTTTTTGCAAATATGTACGTTTCAAGCACTTCTGACACAAGCTTTAACAAATGGCTTTGCAGGTGTAAGGGCAGGAATTTGGGAAGTGCTGGAGAGGAATGGTGAAAATGAAGAGGAAGATCAGGCTGGCAGGGAGACATAGCATCTTGTGTTAGCCCTATTGATACAGATGCTGATGAAAAGAGAACGGGGAAGTGTTCAGGCATATGTGCTTTTCTTCAGGCCTGAAACTAACCCAAAAAGGTTGTTTTTGCTGTCTAGCAAAGAAGCACCATTATTTACCAGATGTCAGTTTGCAGATGCTGATCCCCTGACAGCCTGGTTCTAATGGCCTTTTGGGGAGGAAGTGAGTTTGTGGTATGGGCACATACTGCTTGGCCTTAGGGCCAGACTAAGGCCATTGGCATCTCCCTTTGTATTTAACAGTAGGGATGAAGCTTCAGTGTCTATGGCTCGTTCATGATGTGCCCATTGACTCTGGGTAGGGCTAGGGTGCTGCTGCCTTGTCCCAAAAGATGTATTCCAGGGTATACTGAAGTTGTTGAATCATTCTGTTGAAGTCAGTGGCCTTTGGGTCAGATCCTGAAGCCAGAAGTCATTTATGCATGGTTTTATTTGGAAATCTAGGACTTGAGGTAATCGCTGGTTAGAGAAATAAGAGTTTCAGATGTGTTTCTGTGATGGACTCTTGAATTATAAATGGGATTTCATTTTCAAATCAAATGCTTTACAGAGACACAATCCAAAGCAAAATCAGAAAAGTTTCACCAGTAAAATTTTCTCTTTGGAGTTCTGACAAACGCAAAGGGATCCAAAGCACACAGCTCAAACACCTTGCTGTGCCGAGGTGACAAACAACAGGGCACAGCCCTGGCAGTCCCAACCATGACTTTAGCATTGTTCACTGCAAGTAGTGATAAGGAATTGTTGAACACTCTCTCCCCTTATTGCTCAGTGTTGAATGAGATAACAGGGTGTTCTTTGTCTTTAAGCTGACACCTGTGCTAGTGACAAAGAGGGCAAAAGGCATAATTGAAAGGAGCAGGAGTTTAAAAAGTAACTGTGTATCTGCACTGTAGCTCTGTAGTCTGTGTTGTAGGCCTGGTAACACAGCAAGTAAAACAAAGGCATAGTAATCTTCATAAAGCATAATCTTTATGATAATGTCTTGGCTTTTCCACAGCACATAACTGTGCTCATTAACAAAATGTCCAGAGATTTATTAAGCCAGCTTGGTTCATAAAAAACAATTAAAGATTAACTGTTCTGAAACTTCCCTGTGTTTTTTATATATCCAATTGTTAAAATACAATAAAATGTTTTTAATCATTCATCATTCTGCAATGGCATAATTGTTTGTTATTACTGTTTGGACTACAGACTTTCTAGAAGCTCCAGTCAGGGATCAAAGTCTTATTGTACAAGGCACTGTTATCTGCATCATAAATAGCAGCTTGTGGCCCCAAAGAAGCTGCAGGGTGGAGTATCTCTACTATATAATTTTCAGGTTTTGTGTCCCAGCAATGCAGTGTCCTTTCCTCTCTCTGACAGTTCAGGTATTTAGTACGAAACCCATCTTTGTGACTTCCTTGCAAGATGCTGTAACGCTCTGTGTAGCCCATAGTTAATAGGACCATCCCTGGTGCTTTGGCAGGAGGATATAAAGGGAGTGGAGAAGAGGAAGGTAATTCTTTGTTCCAGGAATCCAATCCATCACAGCCTGTAGTATTTCCTCCTCAATACGATTCTCCGTCACTCAGTAGGACATATGTTGGGTCAAACACATTATAGTTTGATTCTCCAGCTAATGTCTACCAAGGCCTGGTCTCAGTACACTGAACAAGCACAGTAATTGAAATTCAGACTGCAGGAGAGAAATAGCTTAGTCTTCATTTTAGCACGTCACATACATGCTTATATACAGTTTTTTCTCTTGGATGCGGTAAACAAGGGGCTTGATTCAGTATTGCCTAGTGATCTTATCCCATATTAGTGAACAAAATGTGACAGTACAGGTAGTTCTCAGAATTGATTGTCTTTAAGTTCAAAGTGTCTCATCTTCTTCCTCCGGGGAAGAAACTTTTGATGATTCACTGTGACAGAGTCTGGTTTGTTCTTGGGAGATGCTAGGATTGCATTGCCTTTTCCTCTCCATTTAAGAGTCAGAAGAGCTGCTTCACTGAGCTCTGCTCCATTCTCACTCCCTTTCTGCATCTGCTTGGCTCACTAGCATCAGAATATCTGGAGGAAATCAGATGACTGGGAGAAGGTCAAGACCTTTCCTATCAGGTCGGCTGTGGAAAATGTGACAGCTTCTCATCCAGCTCTTGCTCCATCTTAAACCCTCTTTTATATTAGTGCTGTTATAGTGAGATTAGCGATTGGGTCTCCAAGTTTCTAATAAGTTCACCAAACTTAAAATGAATGTGTTCTGTTCCAGAAAAAGTGAAAGCTAAAAATGCACCAGGAACTGAGGCACTATCATGTTGTTTTCCAGTCTATTTTCAGGCTCTCTTGGGTGCTTCCCAGCATGGTACCAGTTTCACTCACCTCAATGGGGCAACTGTTTCCAAGTCTATCTCACCCTGGGGCTAAGCCTTGTCCTCTTCTACAGTGTTCCTCTTCTCTTTCAGGCATTGCCTTGCATTTTACCCTGTTTTACTGGATGGGATAATTTTCATGGAAATGATCCTCTATAAAATTCCTGAAACTTTGCCCTTTTATTTACATTCTTGTTCTGTATTTTGGCCCTGTTTCTATCCTAGTTTGTGACTGTAAAACCTAGTCTCCTGTGCCTGACCACGGACTTTTTCTAGGGTTTAGTCCTCCCCTTCTTCCTCCCCTAAGAAGCCACGGATGTTTAGAAGTATAGTTCAGTTTGGCTGGAAAAGTTAAATGCAATCTATAATGCACTTCCTTAATACATTGCAGAATATAGGTAACCAGGGAAGAACATTAGTTGAAATGTCAATGAAAAGTGTCAGAACTGCTCACTAGGGATCATATGCTGTTCTCTGTGCTGTTATCTTGCCCTCCATGCTTGCACTGAGCCCTAGCTAAATGCCTTATCTATCTATTTAAGGTATTTAATTAATACCTCAGATACAGTACCAATCCTCATTGTTCTGCATACCGATAGCACAGGGCCAAGAGAGCAGACCTGTGTTATCAAAGCATGATGTGCAGCTCTGAGAGGAGACTTTCATCCTGACAAAAGAGCTCAGGGCTGGAGCTGCTCTGAAGATGCTTGTGTACATGATGGGAACCTTGCTGCCAGCACAGCACAGGGAAGGAGATTTTAGTAAAGGGCCAGTGTGGGAAACAGAGTGCCACTTGGTGTGCCTGGTATACCACAGACATGTGGCAACAGGCTGGAAAATGAGAGCAAACATATAAACTCTTTATTTTCAAGGGTGCTGCAGTGGCATGTGCTGATACATTTGTTCATGAAGGTTACAGCTGGGCCCTTGCCATTCTTGTGAAGCAGAATTTGGGGAGGACAGTTTTTTCCATCAGGCTTTGATCCATTCGTATGTCTGAATTCAGGCTGTGCCCTGATGCTGCGCTGCTCAGGATGACTGCCCCAGGGAGAGCACCACTGGGCTTTGTGCTTTAAATTATCCACTTGCTCTCTAGACCTTAACCATGTGATTTTTGCTTTTCTTTTCAGCTTGGATGGTTTTGATCCTAGGCACTGGCACACCCACCAGAGCCATATTACAAAAGAACAAATACTCCTTCCTTTCAAATCTGTACTGTTATTAAAAGTTTATCCAGGTAAATCCCAGAACATTTTCTATACAAAATCTTGTGGGTTTCTTTTTTGTTTTGTTTTTTTCACACACACACCCCCCCCCCCCCCCCCCCCCCCCCCCCCCCTCCTTCCCCCCCCCCCCACCCCCCCCCCCCACCCCGCTCCCGCCCTCTTCCCCGCCCTCCCCCCCCTCTCTGTTCCCCTCTTCTC
>JANIJG010014981.1:0-47022 GCA_024611175.1 Megaceryle torquata | reverse complement strand
TTTTGTGTGGGGTGGCCTTCTCCTCTCAACGCCCCCCCCCCCCCCCCCCCCCCCCCCCCCCCCCCCTTAATGAGCAGGCACATCTTGCTAGGTTGGGTTGCTCAGAGCCCCGTGCAATCTGACCTTGAATGTTTCCAGGGATGGTGCATCTGCCACCTGTCTGGGCAACCTGTGCCACTGTTTCACCACCCTCTTGTAAAAAAAAATGTCTTCCTTGCATCTAATCAAAATCTATGTTCTCCAACAAACATTTGAACTTTCCTGGTTTTCCTTCAAACTACTTATATCTAATCTTATCATGCAGGACTACATGGAGCCACAGAAGAGGTGGGAAAGGGGTGTATTAAAGCAGTATGGGAGCAGAGATGCAGGGGAAGTAATGCCAGTAGGCAGAGAGGTAAAAGCCAGTAATGGGCCTTTGATTTACACAGACTGTTCCATGATGTTTCCAAGTAGCAATGCTCATTTGGGAAATACATCACCTTACTGCCTTACTGCATATAAAGTAGTTGATGAGCAGAGGTGGCACCATTTACAAATGACTGTAAACCTGGTGTTGACAACAGTCTTTCATCTTAACAATTGAATAGAACAGTGCTAATATCTTGCATTAATTACAGTCTATTTTCAGGGTAGCCTCCAGATGAAATTTCAGTTTAACTGCATTGTATTGTATTATCTTTTTTATAAAAAAATCAGTGCATCCTAAAAGAGAAAGATGACAAATACTGAGATATTAAAGCTTGTCTGAAGTATTTATTTTGAATACACACTAATTAGCAAGCTTCCCCAAATGGTAGATTTGGAGAGGAAACATTTTATTACTGCAAAAGAAAACAATTTAATTGGTGCTTTCTGTGCTGAGTTTAATGCAGCTTTGACTGTGGCATTGTGGTTTGTGCCTACTTAATGAGATTTATGCTAATGCATACAATTAGTAAACTAGCTTGATCAAACTGAGGGATGTAAGATAAATACACTTCTAAAACTCCAAAAGCAAGGAGATTGAAGACTTATTCTTCTGCAATTAAATTTTGTTCTAACACATAGTTTATTTGGTGCTACCTTTAATTTCCTGAAATAACACAGAGGAAAATACTGATCTTGCAATCTAAGTCAAAATAGTTTGTTTGCAACTTGTTGACAGGAAATCGTATATAAAACCTGAAGTTAATTTAATGACAAAGATGCTAAATCCTCATTTAGTAATAGAAATTATTCTAAAAATACCCAGAACGATGGAAACATGATTTTTAGTGATTTTGCATCCTGAATCCTGCAACCATCACTAGCTTTACTTCCCCCATCTGCTTTCTGACTTTAGCTTATTATCTTCCTGTATTTCTAGTTTCCTTTCATCTCTTGTTTGTGGTGTTTTTCCTCTTTCTTCTATTTTCCCTTCTGTGCCATTTAATTGCAGGCTGGAAAAGAGCCAGCAAAGTGCTACAGCTAGTTTTGAAATATGCCATTGGGTACAGGCAGATAATTAGAAAGCAGGCTAAACAGGATACATAATTGTTGACATCACTGTACCACTTTTCCTTAATGGAGGGGCTATGATGGAGATGTTGTTTTCTCTCTGTTCATTAAGTTTTGTGCAGTTTACAAGAACTTAATACTGTTAATTTCTTGCTCAAATTTGTTTGAAAATGGTGAAGAATGTTAGAAAATATTAATGTGCTCCTGAACAAAAACCAGGTGCATGGACAGCAGGATCACACAAGCTTGATTTCCTTAGAAAACTGACCTAAACCCCACTTTCTAAGTATGTGAAGATAAATTTTGTACATTGAGCATCATTCATCAAATAATTTAATGGAAAACATATCAGCTTACATATATAAAACATATTGCAAATTTATATATTAACAATCTAACTGCTTTATTTTAGCCCAAACTTATTGCAACAGCAAGTTTTGGAGTAGAACCAAAAAGAAAAGTGGAATACATATCTCTCCTAGAAGAAGCACTGGCAAGGGTACAGAGCAAACCCGATAAAGTTCTCATTTACAAGCGACCTAATTTGGTGGGTGTACATTTGTTGTGCCTTTATGTAAACTTTCAGATGTTTATGTAGTGCACATGCTTTTTCTCTTTTGCAAGTAAAATTTTTAGTATATTATTGTAGTTTATTTTAATTTTATGGGAGAATTTTATATTCATAAGATTTAAATAGTAAATAGAATTAATGTAGCAGAGAGATTGCTGTATAGAAAATTGAATCGTACTGTGCAAAAAAAAAAAGAATAGTATATGGGATTTTTTGACCCAATTCCGCTTACTTAATCTATTTTTCTTTTGACAATTTTCTATTTTTCAATGGGCAGGGCTATGTTCCACTTGTCCCAGGTCGTGATCTTGACTGGGAGGAAGAGCTTGCAAAAGCACAGTGTTATGAATGTGTCTCTGTTCCCTCAGACCATCCACTTTATATTCTGTATACGTCTGGAACCACAGGCTTGCCCAAGGTAAAGGACTATCTGTACTCTAAGTGTCTGTGACCAACTTATTTGCAGTTCCACTTGAGAAAATACTTAATTAACAAGGTTGAAAATGTTTGTCAGAGCTCAGTGCTATCAATGATAAGCATTGCTAGAAACAGTTTAATCTCATTTATTCACATTTCGCTACTCTAAAGTCAGTATCTAGGAATAAATCATTATTTTTTAAATAGTACTAATATAAAATGCATTTACTTTGAAATGTTTGCATGGTACAAAATTTCAAGGACAGGAGAATGTCTTTTATCCTTTAATAACTTCTGTGTTTTAACTGTTTCACAGAAGCATAGTATAGTCACTTAATGGCAAGGTTAGTTATTTACATATTAGATAATCTTCCCATAGAGAAGATGTGGTGAATGACATTACAGGTTAAATGGAATTAAGCATGTTCCAAAGGTTTGTATTACTGAACAGTTCTAAGAATGTAATTGCGATGAAAATGAAAATTTAGATTAAGTGAAAACTAGCATGAGACCATTCTTTGAAAATGTTTGCTTTCAGTTGTCAATTAGTCTTAACAATCTGTTTTTCAAAGATCATATTTTAAAGCAATCTTAAGCAATTTCTTAAAGTTCTCTTTTAAAGTGTAGAAGACAAACCAAATCTAATTTTCTGGTGGTGGTGTTACAACCACAAATTCAGAGGCAGTATCACGCATCCCTGCATATGCAAGTGCCTGGGCTACTACTACAAAATTATTTAATGAGTTGGTCTATAAAGTTCAGAACCTATGGGGAAGGAAGAGAAAGCAAATACCAGTTTTGATGAGAAAAATATCTTCTGCTTTTGCCTCGAATGTGACCACTGTAAAGCAACATATGTATCTTGAATTATTTAATTATATTGTCAAAAGGTCCAGTATTGCAGGTGTTTTCCTTGACTGTTAGTTTCAAAATATAATATCTCAAAGATAAAATTTTAAAATCCCTCTTCTAAACTAAGGCTAAGATGTTATTTCTTTTAGATTCTTATGTATGTTTCAGGCTAGATACTAAACCTTTCAAAAATATATATCTGGTTTAAGCCAATTTTCTGACATGTTTAAAAAGAGTCAGTGCAGTAAGAGGGGTACATTTCAAGGAGTAATTCGCTCCAGTTACTTTAGAGATTGGCTACTCCACAAGTGCTCATCTTCTCTAGTGATGATACAGAGAGACTAGGCAATGGATTTAAAACATGCCTAGCATTTAGGTGGCCACACTGTAAGAGAGATAAATACACAATCTCTTAGTTTTTGTCAGCACATGTTGACTAAATATTTGTATATTTGATTTTAATGAGAGAATTCTAGTTTTGTTAGGTATCTTTTGAAAGCTATTGTCATCTAAGCCCTGGGTGTTTTCTTATGTTTGTTTTATTGTATCTTTGTTAATTTGTTAGTTTGTTTTCCAAAATTACTCCTTTAGTGGTAATGCCAGCACAAGCATGTACTTGTTGAAATGGATCCTTTACTAAATGAAGAGTGTTGGAATTAGACAACTTTAAGTCTATCGCTGCTAAAACATCAGAATTTCATTGAAGATGGGAATGTCACTGCATCCTTCAAATGATCTTAAATACTCAATTTTCTCATTTAGGGTGTTGTCAGACCAACAGGTGGCTATGCAGTTATGCTGAACTGGACAATGTCAGCTGTATACGGACTCAAACCTGGTGAGGTAATTCAGTTTATATGTCATGTAAATTTTTTTTAACTCCTCTTCAAAAACTCCTCACCGTGTTTATGTTTCTATTTCATTTTAGGTGTGGTGGGCAGCTTCTGATTTAGGCTGGGTTGTTGGTCATTCCTACATTTGCTATGGGCCTCTCCTTCATGGGAATACTACAGTTTTGTATGAGGTATGATCCATTCAAAAAAGTCAGCCTCTAAAATGGTCCTGATGATCCTGTTCATACCTGTCTATTCTTTATGCCACTTATGTTGAAATTGTGTATCTATCTTCAGTGTTTCTACTCTCCTGTCTATTAGAGTAATTCTTAAGGAAAGCTTACTTCACTATCCTTCAGATCTGCTACTTCATCTGTGTGACTGGTTATGGTCAGTAGGGCAAAGAACTCCAGAGCAACAAACCTAAAAATGGCAAAAGGTGGAGTGTATCTGTGTTGCTGAGGCTTCAGCCACAGGCCATTAGACTACCTTTATTATTGAACTGTGAGAGGATGTTGTGCTTTTTGTGTCTGGATATGACCAGTTCTTACTGGATATGAGTTGGAGGCAACTGGGAGCTCTGTGGTTGGAGACAGAACTTTTATGGAGGCTTGTCTCTTCTTTCTTCCCTCTACCACTCAAGGCACCTGAAGCCAAGACTCAGATGACATTCAGGGCTTAGTCCTTCTCCTTGGGAAATGAAATTCAGTGGGATGGAGAGAAGACTAGTAAAATAAGAGTGGCCTGCTGCATCTTAACTTTGGTTTGGCTCAAAAAAGCAATTGTGCTGCCTTACATTGTTATTTTTTTCAGAAGTTATTGTTGATTCTCAAATCTCCAGGCAAGAAGATAGTTTTACTTGAACGATCTTCTTTATTCTTCAGGGAGTCAATCCAGTATCCATCAGTGACACTGAAAGACATTTTATATGAAAGCACTGACATTGTTAGCTCTTAAGCATGCTGAGACTTGGTTGTCTGCATTCATCTGACATTAGGGATTCTGGGTATATACCAACCTCTCCCAACACTGTGCAGCATGACACCCACTTAGTAATTGTTTTGTCTTCAGTTGTTTTAGCTCTGCTATTGTGGCATGATGATCCCCTCTGTTGATTTGTAGGGGTAATTAGAAACGTTTTAACCATTAAGGGAAATCCAATGGTAACTGAGAGCATACAGGAACTGCAAGAGTGTAGTGAATGTACTGCATATGGAGGGCATGAGAAAGCACATGATGACATTATGAATACAGCAATTGTTAGAGCACCATCTGTATCCAGTGCTTCTGGAGCAGGGGAGTCAGCATGATGTGGTGGAAGCATACTGTTTTACAGACCATCATAGGTGCAGAAGTTCTGCATAAGGGAATGGATATTCTGATTTAAACTTTCTTCATCTTCCTGCTATTACACCATACAACGAGGATTGCTATGCTGGAACAGAGATAGGTTGCTGTGGTTTTCAGGATTATCAAAACAATCTTTTGGTGTTTGAACAACCAGTTAAGTTGGTATTGGTAGACATGTCCTTCACTCTTATGAACATAGACATTGCTGTTAGTGCGTAGTGGGTGCTGGGATTGTGCTTGAATTTTGAGTAAATACATTTCTGAATCCTTGAGGTACTGAAGAAGCTTGGACAGTGTAATAAGGTGAGGTTGCTTCCACAACTGTTTGGATGCTGCTGTATCAGAGACTACAGAACTGATTATGGTGTACTGTGTCCTGTTCTGGAAGTTAGAAATACACTTTACATCTCAAAGTTCACTCTTTTTATAAACTTATAAGTAAGATTCTCACAAGTAGAAGATACTTCTTGAAGCAAGTCAAGAATCCAGAAAAAGCAATCAGTCCAGAAAAGCAATAGTTATGTCTACATGGTATTTCAAATCACAGCATTAGTAATTAGGGAAATAAGTCCTTTCTCATTGCTTATTGATTTACAGAGTGGATTTAGAGATATGAATGACATCTTTACAAAGAAAGCTAAGACAGAAGCTTTGCCACCTGGGATTAAAGGGTAGGATCCAATGAGACTGCACTGCTCTGAAGTTTTCCAGAACAAATGTAAAGTACATGTGCCAAAGGAAAGCTTTAAAACTGTCAGGAGCTCCCACCTTATTCTGAAGGACTTCTTATGCTGTGCAAAAGGGCCAAATGCTATGTGCAACTTTTCAATTACTAGTGATCCCCAGATGTCTGCTTGTTCTGACTTTCAGTTGCTTTTCTACTTCTCACAAACTTCTGCTTCTGTTGTCACAGAATCACAGAATCACATAATGTTAGGGGTTGGAAGGGACCTCAAAAGATCATCTAGTCCAACTCCCCTGCTAGAATAGGATCACCTAGAGTAGGTCACACAGGAACGTGTCCAGGCAGGTTTTGAGAGTCTCCAGAGAAGGAGACTCTACAACTTCTCTGGGCAGTCTGCTCCAGTGCTCTGTCACCCTCACAGTGAAAAAGTTTTTCCTGATGTTTTTGTGGAACCTCCTATGTTCCAGTTTACATCCATTGACCCTTGTCCTGTATCACTGGATATCACTGAGCAGAGCCTGGCTCCATCTTCCTGACACTCACCCTTTATATATTTATGAACATTAATGAGGTCACCCCTCAGTCTCCTCCAAGCTGAAGAGACCCAGCTCCTTCAGCCTTTCCTCATAAGGGAGATGTTCCACTCCCTTGATCATGTTTGTGTCTCTGAGCTGGACTCTTTCAAGCAGTTCCCTGTCCTTCTTGAACTGAGGGGCCCAGAACTGGACAAATGGTGGAGTGTATCTGTGTTGCTGAGGCAACCTTCATGGCAAGAAGGTGCTGGCAAATGTTTTGGTTCTGTGACCAGAGATACGGAAGATAGGCAATATGGAGACTTTATGGTGGAGCCTACTGGAATGTGTGAACTGACATGCTACTATCATCTGCATGAAAACAGATGAAAGTAACAGCATGACACTTCCTACAACAGAAGTCTCTTTAGTCAAGGGAGCAAAGATCTGTAGGTTAGCTTTCTGTCAGAAAAATTAGAGCTGCATTTTTGGTCCAGTGAACAAAGCTAACTGTAGTCTAAAATAAGCCTCAAATAACATCTAATGGAAGAGGTAAAGAATATCGTTGTTAAATGGTTTGATCTACTAATTTGCTCTAATGCACCACACCACTTGCTATGTAAACGAAGTCTGTGACACTATATGTGCTCACATTCATGTTTCATGTTATTATTTCACATGGTACTAAGTTTATTTTTACCAGTGTGTGTAGTAAGAAGATTGATAATTTCTCATAGAACAGCACATTGTACCTAGGTGACACCTGTGCGTGTTGCTCTGTACAAAATCCTGTTGTTTATAATTTTTTGAAAGAGAAAAATATAGACTAATACAAAAATGTAATGTTTAAAAGCAAAGCAAATTGAGGTCTTAAAAATGTGTTCTGGAATGTGTTCTTGTCTTTGTGATCAACTTTTAATTTTGTGGTTAACTTTTAAAAGTGTTAAGTTTTTCTTTTGTTCATGGAAATTCTGTGGGTAGTATGTTCAGTTGTTCTATGAAATAAAAAATGGGCTTTTGTCAGGATGTTTTTCTTCCACATAATTTTGTGTTCTGTAGGATCTGAGAGAAATAGCTTTGTTTCGTAGCTTCTAGGCATTGGATTGATTTTTCAATAATCTGTCAGAAAAAGAGATTTGCAAAACAAATATATTTTTTTAAATGTTAAAGTACCCAATACCCAAAGTGAAAACAACAAGCACAAGGTTGGGGTTTTTTTCCCTAAATGGCTAAGACAGAGAAGCTCATATGCTTAATGCTTGCAGCCAATGACTGCATCAGCTGGAGAAAACTTGAGCAAATGGTTATTCTTAATTTGAATCTCCATGTACCTTCTGTCCAGAGTAATTTACTGACTTGCTTACTTCCAGTGTTCAGCATGAAAACTTCCAAGAAATGCCCTATTGAAATATAGAATATCTACCATGCAACTATGGCAATAGAAGTCAGCCATTTGAGTACTGCTTATGCACAGCTCATTTTTTGGAAAAGTCTCTGATGTGCTGGTCTGGTGGAATCCACTTGCTTCTGTGAATTTATAAACCAGATCACTGTGGAACTTCTGAAAGCTTTTGAATCAATGACAAGTGTCAGTTTGCTCATTGCAGGAATGACTCTTGGTTCTTAGTGAACATACCAGTTCTGAAGGACATTAGGAAGCAAGGTTATTTCTAGGACATTGCAAATTAAAAGTAAACTGTTTTTTTAAAAAAGGAGGAAGGCATTTGTTTAAAAGCAGAAAGGGAAAATCCTAGGAAGATTAAAAAATGCAGAATTCAAGAGGAACAGGTAAGTAAGTGAATATGTAAAACTCGTGAGGTAGATAGACTCTTTTGAAGTAAAGATTCCTTAGTATCTAAATACATTGTTACATAGAAAAGGGAGTACAGTAAATTTACTGCAGTTCATATGTTCAAATACATACATTTGTATAGATGGATGAAAGTGTCCAGGAGAACGAACACTGTGTAATTGTGTACTTCTTGAACTTTCAAATTACTTTAGATGCAGAGATGGATTTCTGATACTTTGTAGTACATGTGTACATACTGTACACGTGTATGCACATGTCCTATACCTTTTACTCATTGCAGAGGTCATGCTTCTTCCTGTCTGTTATTTGTTTATGTAGGGCAAGTATGGATACACGTGAGAACTCCTAAAGGTTCACTAAATAATTTGCGATTGGTTTTAATATCTTGAGTTAAGTCATGTAGGTTCTTAACTACGTATGAAATAAAGAGATTACTTCAATGTTCTTTCTGTTGCACATAAAAAGATAATTTTTTTCCTGGGAAGAAGATAAACAGGCTCAACACTTTTCTGCATTATTGTGGTGGCAGAAGAGACCACTGTTAACATGAGAAACAAACTTTGGCTCTGAAAAAATAACTGAAGTATGCATAGCTTTGTATATTGAAGTATTTAGTGTGCATTTTTCATCTGCCTTTTCCTGAGGTGAAAGAATGAGGAAGAACAGTAAGCGTGCTGCACTTAAATCATGTATTTAATCATCTACAGTTTTCAGTTGATGCATTCAACTGTTCTATTCTCTAGTCAGATACTATTCCTTTGATTTCTATTTTTTTTAATTTTTATTTTAGAATTCTACTCTATGAATAATAAGGTCTCATTTTAAGCTCCTTTGCTTTTTAATCAAGAAATTTTGGAGGTAGTAAACACATAACATACCTATTCAGAGTGTATTGACACTAAATTTGTGAGTTCAGATGAAATTTGGAGAAGAAATTGAGCTCTTCTCTAGGCTGATTTTTTAACTTGCATAATATATCTAACGTTGGATACTTTTTAAACCTCATCTCCATCTTTATTTCATCTCCAGATGCTCAACATAGTTCTGGTATGCAATTTTGGGGGCTTCAGTGGCTTTGGGATCTCTACAAATAATTGGATAAATTACTTTCACTAGAAAAATAGAAATGAAGTAGTGAAAAAAAAAAAGAAAAAGAAATAGCTTTTATTCCTTTTCAAGATTAATTCTGTTACAAAAGAGTCCAATTTTCTGGTTTGTCTGGAAAATATTCCCAGTAAATTAATAGAATTTTAAGGCTGAGGACCACTGTGGTTGAATTCTCTGTTACTCTGAATAAGAAGCAGCAGAAATTTCTCCTGGTAGCAGAAATGCACATTTATAGAATCATATATCATATTGGCTTGACTATTAAATTACTATAGTCTAATTAATATTTAAATACCTAAAAGATATTAATTTGATTCTTCATAAGAGGTTTTCATTCTAGCAGGTGTAGAGTAAGACAAAAAGGAGCAGGGAGGAAAATGAGTTCCTTTGGCAGTCTCCGTTGCATAGTCATCTTACAGTGAAGTTTTATCCCTGAATGTGTGGGATTTAAGATGGTTATTTTCATTACCTCTGAATTTAAAATGCATTAGTTTTTTGAAAAGAAGAAATCATGTTTCTTTTACAAAGTAGAAATCCTGTTTCTTTTACAGTCAGTATTAAAGAAAAATCAGAGTTAATATCTGGTTGACCTACATGTCTGATTTTTTATTCTTGGTGAGAACATTATTAAACAGTAAAAGTACATTTCTGATTTTTTTGTTCTCTGGGATGCCACCAGTTGAGTCTTCAGTGTTCATGACATCAGTGTCATCTTTTTGAGGATTAAAAAGGGGAAGAAAAAGCAAGCTTCTGGGCAAACAAGAATAATATTTACAGAGGAATAGTGTATAATTTTTCCTCTGCTCTGAAGACTATCTTAACAGTTTTCAAGACCCGCCTGGATGGGTTCCTTTGTGACCTGTGCTAGATTGTATGATCCTGCTCTGGCAGGGGGGTTGGACTTGAAGATCTCCAAGGTCCCTTCCAACCCCTGACACCCTGTGATACCTGTGATAACAGTGAACACTCAAAAATTTGTAGTCAGTTTTTACCTAAATGATTGCCTAATGATATGTTTGAGGTTAGAGAA
The DNA here is from genome assembly GCA_024611175.1 of Megaceryle torquata. Lineage (NCBI taxonomy): Eukaryota > Metazoa > Chordata > Aves > Coraciiformes > Cerylidae > Megaceryle > Megaceryle torquata. The sequence goes on along the minus strand of JANIJG010014981.1, from coordinate 36,373 downwards.
TATCATCATGCTGTTAAGGTACGGGGAAAGAATACATCTTCCCCTTTGCCTATGGACAATGGCTACTGAATACAAACTGTGCTGACTTCATGCCCTCAGTTCTTAAAGTGATTTGTTTATTTTAAAATTACTTAGTAGGTGACAAGTTGTCTTTTTAACAATCAGTATGGAAGCTACATGCTCCATTGTCAGGAATGTGAAAACAGTAGTGCATTCCTTTGAATACAGCAAGGTTTGTTTATTGTGGGGTTTTTTTGGTGTTTTGGGTTTTTTTTTTTTTTTTTTTTTTTTTTAAATAATCTGCCCTGTTTTGTTTTTCTCCAAGGCATGACAAACTTCAACTATAAGCAAGCTGCTTGAAGTCTCATAGCCCACTGTGGGTTGCTCATGCTAATGGGATTGCAAGCAACAGGGCAGCATGAAAAATCTAGCTGCTACCTGTGATCCTGTGTAGTCAGGAAAAAGGCAGCATTGTCATCCAGTGCTTTGTATTTCCAGAACTAGGTTAATGAAGAGGATTCTCACATTTTTCAAGGAGCCATGCATGAGAGAATTCACTGGAATTGTCTAGGATAGAGAAGGACCTACTGCCCCATGCAGAGTTGTAGCAAGACATTGCTGTGCACATGGAGCCTTCCTCACAGCCTGGGGTTCTTCCAGTCCCTGTTGCAACAAATCTGCAGGATACACAACAACAAGAACAGGTTGAAAATTACTTGCATTTGGCACATTTCTTGGTGGCACCCATCATTTCTACAGTTCTTGTTAGCCATTATCATCAGCTTACAAAGCAAGTACTGTGTGTGAAATTAGCAAGTTCTGTGATCTTTCTGCCATCATCCATACTGGTTGTATTTGTGGAGCAAATTTAGTAGGACATACCATCTCAAGTCCTTAGTGGATCAGCAGTGGAAGAATGCCTTTAAGAACATACTGGTTTGAATCCTAATATGTCAGGATTTTGTGTGTGCTTTGGTCTGTGGGTTTTACTGGCAATGAGTTCCAAGTATAGTATTTGCTATGCCGAGAGAATTTCCTCATAATTTTGAATATCTTTAATTGAAGAGCCCCTTGTTGTTAGGGGTCAGACAGAAAGGGAATTGCTGCACTGTTACTGATACATTGTTGGTTATTTCATCATAGCTCCTCTTACATGTCATTTTCCGTAGGTAATCCACCCTGGTGGCTTCTGACTTTCTCCACTGAGAACTTTTCTATGCCCTTGATCATCTTTGCTGCCTGTAGCTGTAGCAAGGTGGGACTTGGTCTGTTGTCCCTAGTGAAAAGCAACAGAACAAGAGCAAATGGCCTGAAGTTGAACCAGGGAAGGTTCAGGCTGAATATTAGGAAGAATTTCTTTACTGAAAGGGTTGTCAGGCATTGGAATGGCCCGCCCAGGGAGGTGGTGGAGTCGCTGCCTTTGGAGGTGTTTAAGAGACAGGTAGATGTTGTGCTTTGGGACATGGTTTAGTGGTTTTGATAGGGCTAGGAATAAGGTTGGACTTGATGATCTTGAAGGTCTCTTCCAGCCAAAACTATTGTAGGATTTGTATGTATGATTTTTTATTTTTTTTTTAATGAGGTGAGACAAATCACTCTCTCTGCCTTGTTTGTGTTTACCATAGCAACAGGTCTTGAACTGATCCCTGAATTAATCCAGTGGAAACATCTCATTTGCTTATAATGTCCAGTTGACTCAGCAATCTTTCAGCACATTCTGAAGTCAATTACTATGTGCTTTATTATTTATATTAACTTCTTAAAAATCAAAATTGCATGTAGTAATAAGCCTTTCATGTTATCTTGCAGTATGTCTTAAAAATTTTGTATAATAAATGAGAACTCTCTTTGGCAATTTTATTTGTAGTTTTTTTGGCTCTGAAATTAATTTGTTTTGCTTATGTCAGATTTAGTTTATGCATTTGTTAAACTGTGAACAGCTGCCAAGGCACAAGGGAAGTTTTTCTGCAGAATCAGTAAGAATATTTTACAGCTGGGGCAGATTTTTTTTTTTTTTCCATAAATCAATATTATAAGTGTCATCTTATTCTTTGGTTATTATTTCTTATAAACTGTCAGGTGAATTTTCTATTCCTATCTTTGCACAGTCTGTGTTTCATTTGGTTTTTTTTCCTAGATCTGAGAATAGTACTTCTCCAAATCAAATCTGGTGTAGCTTGCCTGTGAAATATAATATCAACCTGTCAGAGCCCTTCATACCTGCCCACGCACTCCTGAAGGTTTAGCTGCTTGTGTTGAAGATGCACTCAGGCTCAGGCTTGAGCTTGATGGAGGTGTGAGGCACAGGCATGGCCATGATGTAGCTCAGGCAGGGACCAAGGGTGAGGGCATGACTGTGAATCACCTCCCAAGGAAGGGAAGGGTCCTTTCAGCTCTTCTCACAACTCTGCTGTTTTCCTAGTGGTCTGATCCAAGTTTACACAGCTGAACGATGGCAAACACAGCCTTGAGCACCAGCAGCCAAGCCCCTAGGAGGGAGTAGGTGTGCACAGGGCCAGACACAGCCCTTTAATGGGTTCTGGACTTTTCCATTTGGTTAGGGGTAACAGCCTACATAATTACTGAGAGACTAACCAATTTCAGATTTCTCCAAAGCTAGGTTTTTTGCTGTATGAGAGAATTGATACCTATTCAATTACATAATTAGTTAATGACAATTTAAGGGAAATTAGGAATATTTCAGAGGCTGAGACCATTTGTTGTAGTGTTAGTCGTGGGCTTGAACTCCTAACCAGATGGTTACAGATCTGCTGATACAATGAACATTGTAGGGAGATGATTGGCATTGGTGATGCTCCTCCCTACTGCCTGGGCTGGGAACTGTTTCTTTTATTGATTTTCTCTCCATTTGCTTCTCACCACCTGCTCCATCCTTTAAAAAAAAAAGGGCTTTTCAGTTGCGCATTCTGTTTTGTCTTTTTTTGTTTTGTTTGTTTGTTTGTTTGTTTTTCCTTTTACAGTGATCCTCTGCTTCAGCACTCCTCTCACCATAGGGTTGAAATGCCAACAGTAGATAGCAGACGTCAGGCACCCTGTGTTCTTCAAACCTACCAAATGGTCCATCAGTATTCTTGCCAGTGTTGAGGGACAGCTGGAGGCAGAGCAAGCCTGGGGAAGACTGCAGTGGGGAGGGCAGATGGGAGAGAGGGAAAGGGATAAATTCCTGTGAGCCTGTATCACACCCAGCGTGCTGCTTTTCATGTTGGGATGGAGCAACTAACTTGATTAGTCTGTGTTTTCATAAAGGCATTTATTGCGTTACTAGTGGCTCATTATTGGAATAAAAGTACTGAATCTAGTGAATTCTTCAAGGTATTCAAATGCCTCTGTTCCTCCTGCATTGTGGTAAAATGAAAAGTATTAATTGGCGTTTCATATAACAGTTCATAAAGCAGTTTGTTTTTCCACTGGACCTATTAATCTCTCTATTCCAAATTTGCATTTACAGAAGGATGGTGAAGGTATAAATTTGTCTTGTGACTGGTGAACAGCTGTAAGGATTGGTGACATTTCAGTAGCAAAACTGTCTCTGTGTTTGTGGCTTCTTGCATAAAGCATTGTCAAAGCTGTGCTTGCAGTAGGAATAGTGTCTCTCTCCTAACTTCTGTGCTCTGTGAAAGTTCATCTTCCAGACATGACCTTTCTAGTGAAAAGGTTTTGACAATACCTGTAGAGCTAAAATTCATTCCACATTAACACATTTTCATAATTTCAGATGTATGGGGCAGTTCATGCAGTGCAGTAATTACATGTAGTAAGACTGTGATTATATGGTCCTGTGCCAACTGCTTTTCATATTTGCAGCACCACAGAAATGTATTTTTGATTATTTTTCTATTATTATTACTTACCATTGAACAATTTGCCATGTGATTACTTCTGTTTACAATTCTCTTGACTATGACTATTAATTAGCTCAAGACAATTTTTAGATTTTCAATCCAGACCGTAGTCTGGCAGCACACTCAAACAGAGAAGGGATCTTCAGATTCTCTCAAGGCTTCATGTGGGGTGGCAGCACAAAGGTTCCAAGAAGCCAGTTGTAAGCAGCTAAGTGGAAATTTTCCCAGAATTGGGAGGAAACTTCTAGGTAAGAAAAAGCTGTTAGCATGTCCCGTAGGCCTGTGCATGGGGATATGGCTGCAGTGCCTCTGTGTCCAGAATCACCTGGTTCAGTGGGACTGCTTTGCAGTAAGTGTAGTGAGTGCTAGTGTAACAGCTCTTTGTGGCTGTCTTTTCTTTCTCCTATTCATTTGTCCTGTTTTTCTAAGTAGTAGCTGGTATGTGCTGTGCTTGTGTGAGAGATTGTGCCCAAGTTTGTGAATTCATTCCTACAAGTGAATATACTCACAGTATTAGTAACAAAGCCTTTAAAGTCTTGAAATTACTTCTGTTGCTGTGCTACAACAATCATTACGTGTTCAAGCCTTGAACTATCAAGGAATTATGAGGTATTTTTATCCTGTGACATTTTAAATTATTTTCTCCATAGGGGAAGCCTGTGGGAACGCCAGATGCTGGTGCCTATTTTCGTGTGCTAGCAGAGCATGAAGTAGCTGCCTTCTTTACTTCACCAACTGCAATTAGAGCAATCCGTCAGCAGGACCCTGAGGCAGCCTTGGGAAAGCAGTACTCTCTGAAAAGGTGAATTAAGGATACACTAGAAGCAGTTTCTTATGGAAACAGGCTGGATGAACTAAGAATAGAGTGTCTGGGGCTTTGTCCACCTCTGTGTAACAGAATTTAAATGTATTCTCAATTATTTAGGTGTAGTTATATTTGCTTGTAAATTTATATTGGTAGTTTGGAGAAGAGGAAAGCTCTTAAAAAGATTATGACTCTAAGGTTAAGAGCTCTTACTGAGTTAGGATTGCTCGCTCGACCTTAATTTTACTCCACTATGCTTATAGCCTGTAATAACAGTCTTAGAGTTTTAAGGTGTTTATCACTGTACTATCAGCATGCTTCAAAATCATGACTGAGTTCATCCTCACCAATCCTATGAGATGAGAGAGTGGTATTAGCTGTATTTTGCAGATGGGAAGCAGAGGCACAGAGAGATTAAGGTCAAAGTCTCGTATTAGTTTTGAATATCCAGTCTGAGCCACTGAACTACCACTCTTTCAGAGTTCTTAGCATTACATGGTTAAATTGCATTATTAGCATTATATTAATAAAACACCTCTCATGCTGACTTTTATCTTTGTTTAGTAGTTCTACAGACCAAATTTCTGTATCTTATGGCAAACATGCTAAAAATGAAAAATATGTGTTTTTTGGACCGTATCTAATCTTGAAGTTGAATGATTTGCTCAGCATCAAACAAGACCTATGTCAGACTGTATAAGCAGTATCCAGTCATAAGAGCATCTTTTATCACACTTCTCCAAAGAGAAAAGGGGAAGATGCAAAGCCATGTAACTTCATTAGATCTCCACGTTCTTAAGTGGTCAGGAAAATGGTGTTTATTAGTAAGCTGGGCTTATTCCTGAGGTATTCATTACAAGTTCATCATTACTTTCTTCCATGTGTTTTGAGTGCTATCATCAATCCTTACCCCTCTTGAAATAGGAAACAAGCTCATTTGAACTATGCAGTATTATTCTATGATGTTTATTGACAAAAAAAGTGATTCAGATGCTAGACAGTGTAATTGCTGTTCCTCCGCCTTTTTCAGGCAATGTCTGAAATGACTTAGTCTGTCTTCAGAGTATTCATTTAATGGAAAATCTGCTAACCTGCTCTGTAATTTGTCACATTTTCTGGCCAACTGAGAATTCCAGATAAGGGTCTCCTTGCTGTTGTCAGTTGCTCCAGATGTAAAGAGGTATTTCATCATTCCTACTCAGTACATAGTTAAGAGAGCTTCTCTATTTGTCTGCAGATTTAGTTGTCTCATAATTCACTCAGCTTTGGTTCATGTCATTCCCTGGTATGTGACTTCACTAAACCCTCAGCACAGCATTTAATATCTGATAGGTTCAGTTATTAATTGAGTCCAACAGGTGATTAAATTTTCCATTCTAGGAAAATCTTTGCTTTTGAGTGTTACTTTGATGGACTTTTCCATCCAAGGTCAAGTGAATTCTAGCTGTTTCAGTTTGAAATCATTCTTACTTGTAGTTCATATACTTGATCTATGATGCTTTCTTCTCTGTTATATGGTACAGAATCTTTGAAATGAGATGTCTTTCTGCTACCTGGGCTAATATGTCTCCTAACTTACTCTAGAGATTCTAAAACACACGTCCAGGAATGCAGTCTTGAAAGAGGCTTACACCATAGTACATTTAATTTCTGAAAAATTCTGTTAAAAACCCTGATAAAGGTCATTTTTAAAAATCCTGTAAAAAAGGATATTTACTTAGAAGGTACAGAGTTGATAGGCAATGTCAGCTTCCAGTATACAAAGGAATACTTACTTTACAGGACTAAACTGAATTATAATTAGGCTTGTGTTCTTTTAAAATTACATAAGTTAAATTTCTGTTACTAACTGTTGTTCCCGGCATCACTGGCCTCTGCACAAATTTATGTGTGAGGTTTTTAAAGGTTCCAGTGTGCATGCTTCAAATTCCTTTTTGGCTCTTGGAGTCAGATCTTGAAATTTGGTTGTCTTTGCTACAAAATGTCATCTGGGTCTTAAACACAGCTCATGCTTAACAGTAAAAGAGATGTTTAATTTATAATACTGTAGGATAAAAGCCCTGTTTGACCACATATTGCTAGAGGATCTAAAGACCCGGCTTTTAATAACACACGGTACTGTTAAGCAGACTGTCTGATCATCTTGCTGCCTGTTGTATTTGAAAAACAACTAACATCCAAATTCTACAACCCTCATATACATGGACATACTCTGTTCAGCTTTTGGAATCTGTTCTCATCTTCATGAGGTAACTCTGTAACACTGAGCCATTTACTTTGCCCAATTTTGGAATCATACTTCATCCTTTAATTGTCATAATTGTTACAGACTGGTTAGATCTGATTTCTGCATGATTGACAACTGACAGTTCTGCATGAAATGGGGCAATAACTCAGCAGATTAGATTAACATAAAAGTAATAATTTGTAGTTTGTGTCCTGTGGCCTACTTGGCTTTCTGGACTTCCAGTCAGTTGCAAATGTTCTGACATTTTGTATCAAGAGAATCTAGAGATTCTATCTTTGTTGATCTGATACCAGGTATTAAGGTACTTGCTTTAGAAAGAAATATGAGTCTGCATAAAAACAGTGCAGAAATAGTTAATATAAAGTAGATTAGATACTGCCATTTTCTGTCTCATAACACAGGAACAAGATGATTTAAAATTTAAGTACCAAATTCAAAACTGTTAGAATGAAATACTTTCTCATATAATTGATGACTCACACATACTGTTAGAGGATATGTGATTAAGACCCAGAATTTAAGACAATTGAAGTACATTATGCAGTTCTGTCCACTACCCCCTACTCTGTGCTGCTGTAGGTCATGAATGGCCAGCCCTGTTGGAGTCCTGAGCTATGTTCATGAAGTGCCTTTGTGGAGTTCCCCTTCACCCACACTGTGAGAAGGAGCTGAGCTGTACTTGTGTTATGTGTCTCTGTTAACACTGTCACCCAAACCTCCAGTGTTTGTATTCTCACAACCAAAGTTAAATCTATTCAGGGAGGAAAGTGAACAAACACACCAATGGATAAAAATCAGAAGACCTATATTAGTTGTTTATTTTGCCTGCTTAAGTTTCTGCAGTCTCCAGATGCCTTAAGAATTAGTAAGAGTTCTTTTATTTCCAGTTTATGTTAAGAACTGCAAATGAACTTTCCTCACTTTCTTTTCAAGAAAAAAATCCAAGCTTATTTAACATGATGCAGATAGAGTTTTACTTTATCAGAAACAAAAAATGGCATATACCTTCCAGAATTAAAAACGTTTTCATGATTTTTTTAATTTAGAAAATTGCAGCTGAGATTATTACCCATGTGAACTCTCCTGCTTTTGGGAAATGGTTTGGAGATGTGGTTTCTTTTATTTTTGGGAGTGACATCAAACTGTACATGCCGTATTGAACAATTTAGATTGTGACAGGTCCATGAGGGACCTTTATCTATCCTCTGTATCAGGTGATACTTCAAGTCTCCTCTGCTGGACTCTTGAATAGGGCCTAAAAGCCTGATTGCACTGAATTTTCTGTTAGGAATGTAGGTTTTCAGAACAACAGCTTAGGACGTATTTATTTACCAGAAAAGTTTTAAGATCTTTATTCCCCATTATGTGCATTGCAGTGATAGATGATTGCAGTAACACTTGCATTGACATGTTTTGAAGTTTTAAGTGGACCGTTACAAAAATGTTCAGCGTGGAACATTTTATAACCATTGACATATCTCTCTTGCTATACTGTTTGATAGAAGAAATAATTCCATAGTTCTCATGCTTTGTTATGCTTGCGGCACTTGGCTTAGATAATCTTTTTGATGGTTTTGTGCTGTAAATTTGCCAAGGAGCTAATCCCTGTCCTTCTTGCAACATAAGGTTGCTCTTGAGCCTGCAAATTATTAAATCTGATTATTAAAGCTGGCAGTTCAGAAGAGAGGAATTTTAGTTTTGGCTCAGGGGATAACATGATGTCTTAACTTTTTCAGCAAGTCCTTTAAGTTCTTGGTGTTTTGATAGCCCTATTTTTTAAACAAGGACACTTAACAGAATGTTTCATCAGTTAGTAAAGTTAATGAATACATACATAGGATTTTTACATCGTAGCTGAAACGTTGTGTTTAACATGCCTAATTGCAGAACATGCCATAGAATGTAAATTGAGCAGTGTTTAACAGAGGTGTCATGCATGTAAACAAAAAAGTTAAAATACTTTTCATAAAATGCATATTTGTGGTTTTAACTTACACAATATTTTGTTCTCTTCTATCATAATTTTTTATCTGGGTTATAACTTCATTTAGCTATTAACTCAAATTATCAGAAATGGCTTGTACTTTACAATGAAAAGCATTGAGGTGCAAGATAATGATACAGGTTATGCTCATTATAATCATTCTCTTCTAATGTGGGAGAGGTGCTCAAAAAACAGTTTAGCAAAACGATCTATATTTAGATCATAGAAAACTTTGCTTATTTGATGTGAAAGCTGCTTCTACATTTGACTCCCTGGCTTCTATTCCAAGCAAGAAGCCACTCCAAGCCACCTTGGGGTTTCAGAAATGAGAGCTGGCCAAAGTACTGTTGTGAAATTAAGGAAGTTGAATTCTTTCATCTGCATGTTCAAATTCAACATGGTAACATTTTTCAAGATCTTCTGAATTACACAAGTTTGTAACCAGATGTGATGTAAGTTGATTGTCATATATCCAAGTTATTATTATAGGTACCTCTGATTGTTACTTCTACCTAGTTGACAGACAAGATCATTCTCAGGTCGTCACATTTAGCTGGTGGAGCGGGTCCATGCCTTGGTGATTAGAGTTCCCAGTATCTTTAACTTGTGGAAGTTTTTTTTTCCTATATTCTACCTATGGATCTGTAAGTGAATGTAAGAGACAGTAAACTCACTGTTTTTTTTTATGTCTAGGCCCAGTGTCACTGTGAACAAAAAACACCTCTGTTCAATTTTAGGACACAGGACATTGAATTTAATGATGTTTCATCCCATATTTTACTTACCCTGTCTCCAGATGTAGCTGTACTCTCTACATCCTCCTGCCTTGCATCTACAGAGCAAGTAGGTGCCTAGTCCTTACACTGTGAGAGGCTGTCTTTTATGTTAGTGGGATGTGCCTATCTGGAGAGGAATGGTGTGTGAATATTTGAAGTATACTTTTTGGTTTGGCATCCTTGTCGTGAGATGTCTGTGGTCTCTAGATGACAGGTCAACCTCTAGGTTCCCTCAGAGATATTCCCAGTTCTGTGATCAGACAGGCTGATCTTTTGTGTTTCTCCTCATGTGTGACACCCTTGAGTTACTTGGTATGATTTTTCTCATAATGTCCTAAATTACTTTTTGGATTTCATCTGCATGGAAAGATGACCCTTGTGGTTTTTCTTTCTAAATTACATGCCTTTGAATTGAAATTTATTTCAGACCCACCATATCTAAGAAGTGGGCACAAGTCTACAGGTTTTACAAAATCAATGCTGTTGCAAAAAATCTGTTGCTGAAGGACAAAAGTCCTTTTTTCATCATTTGTCTTCATAATAGACTGTGTAAAGACTTGAAGTGAAATAAAATGTCACTGACATTGATCTGTCTATGGTGAAGCCTACAATCCTATCAAGGGAACACTTTAGAGAAGTACTTTTAATCCCAGGGTCTGATGATGGGTTTGATGAAGTTTCATTCATATATTAATTAGGTATTCTGTCATCTCAGAAGCCTTGATGACTGTTGCAATCCTTGTAGAGTGTCTCTGCAGTTTCTCTTGGCATGACAGGTGCTTTGTGAAATGCTTAGTCACTTGTAGTGTGAGTATACCTGTACACTTTCACTCAAGAAAAGAAAGAGGTTATTTGCTAATAAACAGATTTTTTTCTGACATGGAGCCTGAGCTTCTGTTTGCTTCTTATCTTTCCTCTCTTCCTTTAACTGTTTGAGGTTTTATATTGCATCTCTGGATAAAATGAAAGTGTGGTCTTTGTTGGTCATATGCCATATAGGGAGGATTTGGGAGAGGGAAGGCATGAGTCCATCCTGTGCGGATGCTACAGAAGGGAAGGAAGTTCTTTGGTCTGTACTGAGAGGGCATGTGGGTAGTGGCTCTGCCTTCAGAATTCACATTATACCTCATGTCAGAATTGCATTGGTGGTTACAAACAGGCATTAAAGTGGCTGAAGTGTTTCAGATTGCCACAGCAGCCTTCCGCAGAAGGAGGTGAAGTTTTCTGTTGTGATTTATCTGTAAAATGAAACCAGAAATGTTAGGTCTTAATTTTGACTCTGGTTTAGATTTTATTACCCAAATAGATGCTTTGTTTCAGATTGTTGCTTAAATAGAAACATGTATAAGTGTGCAGCAAAATAAGAATGTACAAAACTTTCAGACATTCCTGATTTCCTTTTTCGGCTGTACATGAACATCCCTTCCAAGTTATAATGCAATAACTTAATAACTGTGTCTATTGCCATTTTTTTAAACAGGAGCTTAACGAAGTCTCTATACTGTGTCTTAGTCATGTGTTAGTTAATGTTGCTCTAGAGCCTTGGATTTTGTTTCATTTTGGTTTTCATTTTGTTTCTGTTATGTAAAAAATAACTTTACCCTTTTGAGGGTAAAGGTAAATTACTCTCTTAAGTTTGCTTTGTTCTTTGTGCACTGTAGAAGAAGCATGCTATTAGGAGCATTTTCCAAATGCCTCTTAAACACTGTCAGGCTTGGGGCATCGACCACTTGTATAAGAGGCTTGTTTCAGTGCTTGACCACCCTCTCAGTAATGAATTGCTTCCTACTGTCCAGTCTGAACAGCTTTGGACACAGCAGGCACAGCTTTGGACCATTCCCTTGTGTCCTATCAGCTGGGTACAAGGGAGAAGAGATCAGCACCTCCCTTTCCACTTCCTCGCATCAGGAAGCAGTAGAGAGCAGTGAGGTTGCCCCTCAGCCTCCTTTTTGTCAAACTAGACAAACCCAAGTCCACTCCTCACAGGACGTGCCGTCCAGACCTTTCACCTCTTTTACCCTCCTCTGGATGTATTCAAGGACCTTCACATCCTCCTTAAATTGTGGGGCCCAAAACTGCACACAGTACTAAAGCTGAGGCCACGGCATATACAATTTAACAGGGTTTTAAATTGCTTGTTAGGAAATAGCTGCAAAAACTCTGCTATGACATGAATAAAGTTACTGTGCAAGTGTTAGAAAGATCAAAACCGTAGCAGCATGAAGTAATGCATGGTAATGTTTAGCTTCTGAGTGCTGATAGTAATTTTTAAGAAAGCTACTCATTGACATAGAGGACCTTATCATTCTAAACAGGCTGTGAGGTGAATTTGTAATGCTTAATGAAGGGTGATAAAGTGTGACTAAATATCCGATAAAGATTCTGAAGTTCAAGTCTGTGCATGGGTTTAATATCCAGTTCTATAGCACCATGTAATTTAATGGTACAAATGTGCGGATCACATCTGCCAGGACTGCCAGGTGTTGCATCTCTTCTCTGTCAATGTTGGCTGTGGAATGTACAGTCAAATGAGCTGAAGTCTAGTACTGTGATCAGGGACCTAAAGCTGCTGAATGTTGTTCTGTTTGGCATTTAGTAAGATCTCTTTATTTTTCAAATGTATGTATATATAGCCTGCCTCTCCACAGGAAAATGGCTTCACGTCCCATTGTTTTCCCCTAAACTTATTTCCAAATGCCTACAAAAAGTTGACTCAACCATTCAAAAAATACTAAAATGTGCTTAAATGGAATGTCATTAACAGTTTGGAACTCGGTTATGCTACCATAAGTAGCCAAATACCAAAAGTATTTCCTTTTAGCTCTGTTCATTTCTTTACTACTTTTTCTGGTAGCAATTTCTGACCCTTTTTGGTATTTCATTCTTATGTTTTGCATAGTAGATATCTACCTAGTTCCTGTGTGCAGAGCATTTAATTGTTTTTCACTTCCATTGACTTGCCTCTGGTCTCCCAAGGTCTTTGCATTCAGAAAATAAGGCTTCTTTTACATGATGTATTAAGTAGCTTAAATTAATATTGCTAATATTCTAACTGTTATTTAGTAGGAGGAAGCATACAAAGAGTAAGAGTATTCCCTCCCCTTTTCTCTTTATCTGGGTGATCAACCAGAGAATATTGAATTTGTTATCTTGTTTTCCTTTCCCCATCCAGATCAAGGCATATATTTTTTTTAAAAAAATTTTATTTAAAGGTTCAGAACACTATTTGTAGCTGGTGAGCACTGTGATGTGGACACACTAGAGTGGTCAAAAAAGATCTTCAAGGTACCTGTCTTGGACCATTGGTGGCAAACTGGTGAGTATTTTAAAATACCATTTGTAAAATATGTTGAGGGGATATTTTCAGACTTGTTTCCCAAGTCTGCAGATAGAACTGATTTCTCTTTACATGAACTTTTAAATGGGCAGGACTGAGTGTGAGAATAAAAATTCAAGCAGGAAGAATGTTTATTTTGGAAGTGGTCTGTAAAGTGACTTCAAGATATATTTAAAACACTGCATTTTTAAAAGGTGTATAGTAAAAAAAAATGGTATTTTCTGATGCTGATGTCTTAAAAAAAAAGAAAAAAGTTTTCATTGGTCATTTTTGTATGTTTGTGTTGTTTGCATGTATGACTATGTTGTGACAGAAAATTTGGTGCTTAGGGAAGCTTTCAGGTTTAAGATTTTTCACTCATGTTTTTGTAATTAAAACCAATCTGCAGCACACAGTAGACACTTTGGTCCTTAATATTTTTCTGTATGGATCCTGTCCAACTTCTATTGATTATTTTGGAATGTCTCCCATTTATTTCACTGGAGGAGGATGAGATACTTAGACTGCAATGAAGGAATTGAAGTATGAATCTGTGCAGAACTTTACAAAAATCTCATATGAATTCTGAATTAAAGCTTGATCAAATCTATAGTTTAATATATTTTTAAATTTCACTATTATAAGATCAGATTCAGATTTTGCTTCTTACACACTTTATTGCTATTGAAGCTAAGGAAGTATGTTAGAAAAGCTTCCTCCTCCCCTCCCTCCTTCGCTCCCTTCCAAGAATCTCTCTTCTATTTTCTGTGCATCATTGTTCTGAGATGCAGATTTTCTTTGCTTTCACTTTCTATGGAGAAAGAAGTTTTGATTAACCTATGATTGGTCAGATAGCAGATGTATAAAATTAAAATAAACAGTGGAAAACTATTCAGCTCATGTATAATGTGTTATGTTAATAAAATCAGTTGAGGAGGTTTAAAATTCATAATTTTTGTAAAAAAAACCCTACAGTCTTACATAAATACTGAGAAAGTACTGGAAGATAGTGTCACTTTTTATACAATCTTGAGTTAATCTGCTAATTAATTGATAAATACAAGGGTCGAGACCTATAGTTTGCTCACTTCTCTATAATCCTAATGTCTGTATGAGGGAACAGGTCTCAGTGATGCAGAATGAGCAATTAACTGGAAAAAGTTGAAAGATAAATAATGTCTTTTGAGTAGCTACAGAACTGGCAGTAAGCAATATGAATATTCAATTTTGTGTGTTTTTATCTGTGTGTATATATATAATTGCCTGTAGCTTTGATGTATATTTAATGCAAAAGTTTAATGTTACTGTGTTCATTCAAATGTATCTCACGTATCAATGTAGATGTAACTGTATTCATAGTGTATAGAGGTACAACTGTGTTTGTGAGACTTGTCAAAGAAGACTACGAGAAGTCAGATTATGTTTCTTGAATTTTATATTCATGGTCTTAAATTAAATTATAGCGGAACTTAATGATCTATGTTAGAGAGCACTCAATAATTTGATAAGAATGAAGAACCCATTTTTATTTCCAATTGATTTCTGTAGAAATGTGTGCTGTTGAATGTTAGTAAGGCATTCAGTCTGAAGGGATAAAATTTACTAAGTCAGAGGTACTATCAGAGAACTGAATTTCAAGGGATAAGGAGAAAGAATTAAGGAATAATCACAGAATCATTGAGGTTGATGAGGACATCCTGAGGTCATCTAGTTCAACCTTCCTGCTCAGGCAGATTCAGAGAGAGATAACATCTCCCCTGAGCCTTCTCCAGACTGTACAGTCCTAGCTCTCTCAGCCGTTCCCCATATAAAAGATAGCCCTTTTTCTGGCTTTTCACTGGATCCTCTCCAGTAGCTCCATCTCTTGTACTGAGGAGCCCAGAACTGGCCCCTCAAAATGTATCCCCACCAGTGCCAGGTAGAGAGGAACAATCATTTCTGTCAACCTGCTATCAGCATTCTTCCTTCTGCAGCCCATGATGCTGTTGCTTTGCTGCGAGGATGCGTTATTACCTCATGGTCATTTTGTGGTCCACCAGGACATTTTATCTCTAAAATAAAAAAATTACAACTGAAAGCACTATAGATCTTACTTACGTAGTTATGTTTTAGTCATGAACTTTTTCAGCTGAGGCTAAGCAGAAGATGGAGGAGGAGGAGGGCTATCCAGTATTTGGCTAGTGTTTCCTGTATGATAGGGTAATTTTTATTCCTGAGTTTCTTGTATGATGGGTAACTCCTATTTCCATGCTTATGACTGAGAAAAGGAAGCAGAAGATTGGCTTTGTAGAGATTTATAGTGACTGAGTCATTATTTGTAGATGGAGATGAGTGAAGGGAAACAAAACAAAAATCTGACAAAGTATTATAAAAGGGACTGTTACTTCTTCAGGTTTACTAAGGTAACTTCAAAGCTCTTGATCCCTTTGCAATATATTGAAACTAGAAATAAATTAGTATGGACAAAGAATTGTAGACAGAGTTTTCTTTCATTTTGTCTTTGGAAGATCTATGGGGTATATGAAATCACTGTGAATTGAAACAGTACTTTGAAACAGAAGAAAGCTGTCATTAGGGGACTTCCATGCAGCTACTCCTGGAAATCCTGATTGATTAAAACTTTGATTTGTGCCAATATGCCATTATCAGTAACACATTAAATGTTAATATATATGTGTTACAAATATAGGAAGCACATCTTACAAGCTGCAAAATGTATGTCACAGGATGAGTGAGCAGCAAGTAGGATTTGTGGTAGTAAGAACTGATAAGCACATGCTGTTTTCTTTGGAGACATGGCAGTGGATGAAAAGAATAGTACTTTCAGATCCTATGCTCATCTGTACATGAAGAAAGGATAATCTTGCTTTGGATTTGTGCAGGTGTTTAGTCTTTGCTTATTTATATGAAATGACACTTTAGATATTTAAGTAACAGTTTTCATCTTCAAAGTAATTTTGCAAACACAAGAAAATTAATTCTTTTAATGTCCTGTGAAGTAAGTAAAGTTACTCCAGTCTTGCAGACATTAAATTGAGAAAGACAAGTATTTTTCCCCAAGCTATCTGGCAAGCCCCATGCAAATTCAGTTTTAGGAAACAGAGCTTTTCTTGCTCAGAGATAATTTTTCTCATCATATTTACATATATTTTGTGATATTTTATCTGAAAGGGAACATGAATGCAGATTTTGGATCTTGTTCTTCCTCTGCGTGTGGTTGTGTTTTGAGGAAATGATACAGTAGCTCTGTTTCAGTATTCCATGTAAATACCTTACAGGGTGCTTTCCTAGAGTTGTATGTGCTGTGTCACATCTATGGGAGAGGCCTCAATACACAAAGAAATGTGAGTTTGTGTTACTTTGGTTTTGGAGCTAGCTTTGATTTCCAGAAGAAAAAAAGGTAACAGTAATGAGGTTGTGATGAGCTGTGGAAGCACACAGGCTCTGAAAGCTTGTGTTAAACATCCTCAACTGCTTTCATGTTAGCTATTTTTTAGTAAAAATAAATAAACTGAAACTCTAACACATTATTTTTGACACTTAAAAAAGTTAAGATGACAGATATCTATTTCTTCATAGGATGTAGTTTTTTTTCTCTTGATATTTTAAAATATCAAGAGTAAATATCTTTAAAAAGAATTTGACACTCTGTCTTTGAAGATGCATAGGAAAATTCAGATGCAACAGATTTGAAACTGAAAACTCAGTGATAAAATATGATACGCATAAAATCTCAGTCATGAGACATGTTTCCATACAACTTTTCTGATTGTGTACTGTGGAAATCAAAGTTACAGAGTTTGCATGTGTAGGAGGTTCAAACTGGAGATATCCTTTATGTCCTGAGTGTCAGGTCACTAGCAGGCAGAACTATGGGAAGATTGCGCATGTTTTCTGTTTTCAGGGAAATAAGCTGCCTTATCCAGTAAGGAATAGGTGTCTGCAGCAGGCATTAGGACAAAAATCACATAGTGCTTGCTACGCTATGGCTGCTGAAAAAGATTATACTATGTGCACATTGTAATGAGATCTTGGATACTCTAAGACATAGTGTGATAAAAATTACTGGCAGGAATTCCCCAAGTTCTGTAGCACAATTAATTAATATACTCTATTACTTGAAAATTGTTCTTGTTCCTTCTCTATGTTTTACCTCTAAACCATGCAAATGCTATGCTAGTAATATTTTTATTAGGGCATACTATTATTATGTAATTCCACATAGGAGTAATGATCATACATATCTTTTATTTAGGACTCTACAAACAGAACAATTGTGTCACTGGAATTCAATGTAAAAGAACGTGAATCATAGTTAAGTATATGCACTGTAATATATTTCAGTGAACTACTTCCTACCACAGTCATGTATGGGGAATAGTTTATTCATGTGGTCTCTAAGCAGCATGATGTGGTCCCCAGTCTTCAGTTTTCAGTGTGTTGTCTTGGCAACGTTGCGCAGAACCTTCTTCTCATGATTAGCCAGAAAGATGGATTTTGCAACTGAATTGTGTTAGCTAATCTTTCCAGATTTCTACTACAGAACTGTTCTTAGGTGAATTACCTTGTCAGTCTAGACCTCCATCTCCCCACATTTGACAATTACATTCTAGATTTTGTTCTTCAATCACCTTTTGCTTTGCCCCATTCAAAACTGTACAAATCAATCAATTCAGTGTATTCCTTCATATGATGCATTCCAGTCCAGTGAATTCCTTTAGTATGGTATAAATTTCAGACCAAGAGGCAGCAGGAAAAGTAAACTAAACAAACAGTGGCTGTTTAATCTGCAACAAATTAATAAATAGGAAATTTTTTTTGAGTGCCAGAAATTCAGCTCTGGAGTTATGGAGCCCAGAAGTATGGAGCTGAGATGAGAGAAATGAAACAAATTTCTTCCCAAATCCAAGCTACAGGTTTAGGCCATCAGGTGATGCCTCAGTATCGATTCAATGTGTCTTTAAGAAGCTTAAAGACGTGTATATCCTGTCAAGACTGGGCTCATATTTTTTCAGTGGAAGGTGATATCCTGCAGAAGAGTTCTATGGAAGTGGGAATTACTTGGCAGAAACGTCTGCAGCTCTGCAGCCCTGAATTACAGAATCCTCTGAACATAATTTTCTGCATAACTGAACTTCTAAAAGGTATTAATGTAGAGGAAGAGGAGAAAAGTGGTAATTTATCATGCCGTTACCTGGGGACTTATATTCAGTCCTTTAAGGGTGCGAACATAAAGATTGTTTCAGCCATTGTTTGTCGCTTAGTGCAGATGCAGACTGTGTGTCATTAGTTACAGTAGCTCACCATTCCTACAGTGCCATGTTAGGCCACCCAGTTCAAATACGGCTTTGGTTGTCCTTACTGAAGGAGAGAGAGGGAGACATTTTTTTAGGGGACACGGGCATTGCCAAAGCAGAGACGGACTGACCTTTCAGTAGTGTGTGGCTATCTCATTCTGTACAGTGACCTTTACCATTAGCTTCAGAGAAAGGAAAAAGAACAGAACTTAAATATATTTTTTTCTTTGTGTGGTTGGTCAACCTGTATTAAAATTAGGAAGCTCTTTCCTAAGTAGTCCTGATGATTGGCTTCTCTCTTGAGGTTTGAGCATTGATAGTTCTTGAAATTTTTACCTTATGATAATTTAACATAACTTAAAGCAGTGACATGGATTTAAATTAGGATTTGACACACTTGTTTTGTGGGTAGAGAAAAGATTACCGGTGTTCAGATTTGGGCATTTTAGTGGGTGTAATCCTTGTTAATCTAATGGTAAAAAAATTGAATCTCTGCTCACACTAACACCATTTAGCATCTCCATTGTATATGGTGCGTGACATGCTTTAGTAAAATGGGTGATGTTGCTTCTCTAATTATGTTGCACTATGTAGCATTTCAGTCTTAAAATAATCTATACTCATCTTCCAGTCTTCAATTTTCACAAGTTTTCTCTGTGGAATCTATCTGAAAAGGATTCTCCTTCAGAAATTTAGGCCATATCTGCTTAGCTGAGGAATACTTTTTACAGAAATGCCTTGTTTATCACTGTGTACTGTGTATGTGTGTGTTGGATGTGAAAGAATGTATGTCTGGATTATATACATATTCTCTAAGGTATTTTGACTTTGAATGAATCATTACAGCTGCATAGGTTTATTGTGATCTTTGGTAGTGTTCGCTGTCTCTCCCATTTCATGAAGTGTGTTTGCTCCTACAAAAAATGTTTCTCTTTTGCGGGTTATTTCGGATGTGCATTTCACATGGCTTTCAGTCCTCCCATGCATTTTGGGAAATGTACCAAGTTGCAAAGATGATACTGGGACAGAGATGGCAGGAATGTGCACTGAATAGGCAAAAGGAGAAGAGGAAACAGCTTCAGGAATGTGTATGTTAAATGAGAATAGTGGAATTTCATCTGCTTGCAGGAGACAAGCTGTGACGGTACCTCCAGTTTGTATGCGTGTGAAGATGTTACAGGTTCCTGATCTCATTCTTGTTGCATGGCAACTGTTTTTTTTTTTTGTTGCTCAGAGAATAAAGTCCTCATTAGTGTAAAATGGATGACTTTTCTGATGATTTAAGAACAGGAAGGGTAGTAGTAAGCTGCATGGATCTGGTGCATGGAAGGAATGATCCTTTGTAAGATTTAACGCTACCCAGTGAAGGTGGAAATAGAGAGAACAGAAGTCTCCAAAATGTTAGACCTGATACAGAATAAAACAGTTTGAATTGCATAGTACTATTTTTACCTTTATTTTCCATCTTGGCAGTATTACTATGCATACAAGCATACATTATGTTAAGATACCCCCAGGTAATTAAACAGTAAACTCTTAGCACTGAGATGTGCAATTGTTTTTTATAATCTCCATTTATCTCTTAGTATTTCACCTCGTATCAGTTACAATGTTACAGTAGGAGGAAAATAAAAATCTGAAAAATAATTTTTATTCTGAAAATATATTATAAATCAATGCGCTGTCCATCATAGTGCATTTTTAAACATGGCATCTGGCATCTTCAAAATCTGACCAAAAAGCTAGGAATAGAATAGAATAGAATAAGAATAGAAATTAGAATAGAATAAGAATAGAAATTAAAATAGAGAATAGAAATTAGAATAGAAATAGAGAGAGAATAGAAATTATCTTCTGATTATCTTGGCTGTCATTTTGCTATAGACAACTAACATGATGTACATTATAAATCACCATCTGGAGACAAAGGAGCCTGGCATACTTAAAAAATGAATGCATAAACTTCTGGTGCTTTATGACTAGCTGACCAGTTTCTGATAACTGAACTTCCTTCTTTGGTTTTACTATGTGTCATGGCTCCCCACCCTTTAAGCTAGTTAGAGCTGCTTTACGCTTAAAATTTGTACATTTGTTCTGGAGATTTCATTTGGATGTGCTTTGAAATCTTCTGAGGCCTTGTGTAAATGTATACCACAAACAACACAGTTTGTAAATACATTCTGTGTTTGGATAAGATTGTGAAAGGAAGCCTTGGGGGAATTTTAATAGATTTAGGGATTGATTTTGTTTTCAAATGAGTGGATTGAATATAGCAATGTAATACAAGAAGTATTTGGCCTTCAGAAGTGTAGTATATATTCATGGTAATAGATGCATTATAACTACAAGTGCTTTGTAGCATTTAGAAAATAATAAAAGAATTGCTACTTTCTCTTCTGATGTTAAGTTCTAATAAACATAGAAACTCAGGCACTTTCAGAAAATATATGACTTCATGAACCAAATGGATTTTGAGAAACAGACTTCAGATTTTCAAATACCTTTAGCTCATTTTGTGATTTTTTTTTTTTTTTTTCCCTGTGCTTCTGTGTGTTTGCAAGAAATGAGGGAAACACTCTGCTTCTGGCTAGCTGCATGCAGCTGTTGTACACACATCAATATTGCTCCATAGTCAGGTGGATACTAACATCATGATTCCTAGATTGTGCAAGCAAGCTTGAAGTTGTCATTCCCAGTGCTGTATAACTGGAGAATGCTTGCCCATTTATTTAAATATGGATATGCTTTAATTAGTACAACACTGAATATAGTGCAGTATTTCCTTTTAAAGATTGGAAATAGTGTCCCACCTGGGGTGGGAGGCATTTATTGATACCACTGCAGATCTGATATAAAGTTAAATGAATACAATAACATAGATGAACTTTCATAAAGCTATTTATTGCTAAAGCTGTTTCAGAAAAATGGCCTGGATTATGAAAGCACTTAAATGTATACATGTGTTGTATTTGACATTTAAAATGTGAAGTGATGCTGTGAACTGAATTAGACTAAATGGACAAAATTATTCTGGAGGAGGAAATACTTGCGCTACTATTCCTGTTTTAGATGAAATATACTGAGATAAATGTGGTGGTGGTGGTGGTGTGTAACTGGATGTATAATTTGTGAATGGTCTAAGCTTGCATAAGTGCAAACCACCGGTGAAAGAGGAAATGGAGCATCGCTCTTTGATCTCTGGCACTGCCTTTGTACCTCTGCTGTTAGGCCAGTCCTGCCATGCGTGTGGCTGCATGGTGAGCAGAATCAGAGCACTGATTTAGGCAAAAAGTAATGTGGCTGAAAGAAAGAATTATTTATTTAAAAAAATCTGAATCAGGCCAATCCAATTCCATGTAAAAATAGGGGGAAAAGGAAGATGAGAACATATAGCCAAGATAACAGAAGGATAATGAGACCACTCTTTTTTTACATTGATGTGCATTTAAATTAGCTCAAGTCACCAGTGCAGCATCCAGTTACATGTTTTAATTACAAAATAATCCTTCTTCATATAATAGATAATATGACTGTCACATTGTTGGTCCTTTTAGCTATTATTTGTGCTGTCTTTCAGACAGTAACCACGTTTTATGGTGTCTGTAGTGTATGGCCATGTTGCTGATTGAGCACACTTGGTGCTACCATGAAACAAAGAATACAGAGAATAAGGAGAACTTCAAGTGGAAGGAAATACTGAAGAGCATAGTTGGAGCCAGAAAAAAAGCAAATTTTGTGCAATGCAATTGTCCTGTTGTACAAATATGTCTGTACTGGAGATTCTATTTAATTAATGGATCTTTCTACTTTCTTTGTCAACCTTTAAAAAATAGATCAGTTAATTTCCTATTTATGTCTCTTTTTCATATTTTCTGAAAGAAGTTCCTACATTACAGTTTCTGAGTAGAGAAAGTTAAGAAGTAGAGGGTTCTTTAACACTTTATATATGATTCAACCAAGTGAGAAAGACCCAATTTAATTTCATTTGGATGTGAAGAACAGGTAAAACCATTGCTGTTTTTCCATGAGGCTCCAGTTAACTTATAGAAGTTTTACATTCTGGTAGAGTACTAGTGGGATAAACTAACATGGTTTGCATTCATCCTGCTTCAAGGTTAACAAGTTGTTCTGATCTCCTGCCAAATGAACATAATCCAAATTGTAAGCAGTCTGATGGACAAGGTCATGGTTTAGATGTAATATTCTCTCTTAAGTAATACTCAAGCAAGGAAGTCTTAACTGAAATTATTTCCGTTTGGTTTACTGCATACTCTTTGCCCTAGCTTTACTTAAGTTTGTAAGGAGTTCAAAAACTCCTGGTAATAAAAGTATGAAAACCTTGATTACAAATAACTCAACTTACATACCTCACCTAAAATTTGATACTTCTTGTGGGCTTTTCTAAGATAGACCTCTGCTCCTCCTTTACTGTATTTTGGCATTCTGTAGGCACCTGGTATTTGTTGCATTGATGATGCATGCACTTAACCTCACAAGAGGAATAAATTAAGAATGCAGTGAGATGGAGGAAAAATAAATTATAATTAACATCACCATTCAAGAATTTTTCTAATGCATCTGTCATACTCCTCAGAAATGAGGGGTGAAATGAAATATCAAATGATGCAGAACAGAGTTTTTGAGGTTTCACTACTGCCCAAAAAGCCTTTCACAGTTTAGGATGGCAGACTGTCTTTAATCTAATTGTACATAATGTGTGAATTGGATTTAATGTCACACTTGTTTTGACATTTGGTAAAACTGAATCAGGGAGTCTGTAAGAATTTGCCCCTTATAGATTCTTCACTCGTTACTGTCTCCTTGTGGCTCCTCTCACTTTTCTGCAGTACCCTGCTAAATTTGCTACCCTACATAATTTGCTGCAGTATCCTGCTAGATATATTAGAAGACCAGAATTTTAGTAAATATAAGCTCTGTCATTAAATTTTACTTCATTTGATGACAGGCTTAAAGAAAATGAAGAGGAGCAAAATGGATGGGGAAGCTCATGATATAATTATCATAGATTAGAAAAGTAATTTTCACTAACCTTTACCCTTAGAAGGCAGTAAAAAAATCAGAGCATACCAACAAATATTAACAACGTACATGCAGCTGTACTGTGGACTTTGGTGGCAATCTGCCAGCTCAGCATCACATATCACAGTGCACTGAGATATCAAACCTGTTCTCCTCTGGGCCCTTTATTGTCCTGGGATAATAGAGACCAGGTGTCATCTCCTTGTTTTAATGTTGATGGATAATTAGCTTCAAACTGTTTGTAGTTAAATAGTGAGCACTAGCCAGCTGTTCTTGGTCTTTCTACACATTAATAGTCTATTGTATCTCATGCACCAACCTGGACCTGTGCAGAGAGTATAGATCTTTTCTAGAGAAGAGGTGAAGAAATCTCCATAGTGAAATTGTAAAGTGGATGATTTTGAGTCCTTGCTGAAAGTATGGCTGAGCTCTACTGTACAGAATCTAAAGCAATTATCTGAAATTATTTTGCAAGGCTGGTAAGCGTAAGACAGAAGTGGTACTTGGGCAACCAGCCTGCAGCGTAGCTATCTAGACAGAATTTGTCAGGGTGTGCAGTGCTAAGTCACAAGTTTTGAGTGAAATCACCTACTGCAACTGAAGTTAGAGACTTAGAAAGTTGCTTGGATTTTACTGATGAAGAACTGACTAGCAAACTGACTTCTTTGCTCTGCAGTCATATGCTGAAGGATAAAGGGAATGAGGTCTGTATGAATACTTGATGATCTGACCCTTGAATCTTCAGGACCCTCCCAATACCTATTATTTCTGTGAAATATTATATTTGGTGTTACTATAAGGAAGCAGTGTAATATGATGCATATTTTGAGTGCTATAATTCATCTGGTACTGTGGTTTTCTGTTCCTGGATGCCCAGTAGTTATACTACAAAGCATGTTGCTGTTACTTTATTGAATTCCTCATTCCACCCTTTCTGGCATAATTAAAATAACCACCATGTGGAGGGAGCATGTGCAAAGAGTCTCTTTAGAACTTCATTCTTGCTATGTGGATGGATCCATGTGGAACTGATAATGTATCAGTTGCTGCCTAAGATTTTTGCCTTCTACAGACTTTCCATTTTATCACTGCTGTCTTCTGCTGTAGTAATTAATTTACTTCCCCTCAACCAAAATGACAACTTTGCCAGAAGAATGCCTCAAAACATCACAGCCCCAGTGAGAATTTAGTGTGTTATATTTATTGTATTCATAATGTGCTGATGTATGAGAATTGCTCCTTTTTCTTCTCTTTTTTTCCTCTTGCTCCATAACAACTTCCCACCTCTTTTGCATGCTTCCAGTGTCTATCCACTGCATGCTGTGAAATTCAGAGCAGGCAGCCTTACATTACTCACTTAGTGCAACCCTAACTATTATTAATGTCAGAATGCAGTGTATTTTCCTGAAGTACTTCCTACCAGAAAATACAATATTTCAGCAGTGTGACAGTCTCTTATGTTGAGGAACACAAGGCATGGTCTGCAAATTGTAATGTATAAGGAATATAAATGGTACAGGGCATTTTTCATCTTAGAAGTCCTGAATTATTTCAAAACTGTTTATTTTGATTGAACTTGACTGGTGACTGTGAATGCACCAGATAATTCTGAGCAGAGAACTTACTAGATGATGCTCTGCATCATTTTGCAGAGCACAGCTTCTGCAAGGCAGGCATGGGGATAGGTGGAAGCTTTTTGATGAATAGTCAGGCGTACCTTCACTGCCTCCCCTTGCTACTCATAAGAGAGTGCACTTCCTGCTTCTGCATGAGCAGCACCTTCCCTGACATAAGAATTGCTTTCAGAGGTGTAAATGTAACAAAAATTACTATGTTGGACTATTCATTAACTGTCCAATATAGGTCAATAATATTGAAATATCTTTAAAATAATATCCTTCACTTATATGTGGAGTAGGACAAAACAAAGTGAGTCACATCTTTGAATTTCAAGGGCTATTTCTTTGCATCAGCCCTCATCCTGAAAGTAAAAGTGGAAGGAGAGACCTGGGACAATTTGACAGCTATGATTTTAAGACTAACCCTCATCCAAGTCTCAGTGAAGTGCTTTTCGTTATTCTCAGAGATATATATATTCATTCCAATGTAACTCAGAGCAGATGTTGAATGTAGTTACCAAGCTAGTTGTGCAACGTTACTCTTCCAGCGTAAGACATTGCTCTTCTAAATAGAGTTTTGTTGTCACTTTATAAGGGGTTACGCAAAAAGCAAACTGGTTTTGTGATCCAGTTGCACCTGAAAAGCCTTCTAAAGCCAGAGGGTGAATTAACTTGCTCATGAAGTGAGTGGAATGTTAACACCTAAATGTTTGAAGAAGGAACTGACTGGAAGACAGATCTACTGTTCTATCTATTCCTTACATTAAAAATATGTAGGTTACTAAAGACTTCAACATTGCAAATCTGTCCAGACAATGCATTATTTTCAGAGAATCTGCAACTATAAACAAGTGAGTGTCAGGTAAAGGATGTCTGTACGTCCAGAAACCTGATGTAAGGGGTAGGTGGAATACAATGTTCAGTTGATAAGCATTATCCTTATTCAAGCTGTTGCTGTTTTAACTTTCACACCTGTGTCTTTTAACCTGCATATAGGTACTGACTTGAATTTTAAAGAAACTGACTTTAATTCAAGCTAAAGATTCTTAAGCAACTTATTAGAAATATAGAAAAGGGCCACACAATACTTGTATTACACATAACTGGCAAGGAAAATTTCTCATCAGTACTTATTTTTCTGTATTCTTCTGAACAGTGATGATTTCTTTTCAGCAGGATTTTGAATTGAATTCCACTTCCAAGTCAGATTGTTTTTATCTGTGATGAAAAATGCTGTTCTAGAAAGGGGTTCCGTTTTATGGTACATTTGGAAAATTAGTATTTCAATCCAGCATCCTCTTTGGAACGTGTGCATTGATTTCCCAAGAAACATACAGCACAGAGATTCATACTGTCCTTTGAGAGTACTCATTTGTACTTCCACATTTTAAGGGAATCTTTAGCATTCAGGAACTGTTAACCTACCTCAAAGAGTGGATGCTTTTGGGATTCTCTCTCTGAATTAATATCTGATCCAAGCACAAAAAAACATTCTTTTTAAATGTATACAAAAAGTCTTATTGACTCATGAGAACTGAATGTACAGCTTAGAGATTAGAGCACTGGGTAATATGAAAATGATATATCCACTGGTAATTGAGAAGATAGTAGAAGAAATAGCAGCGATTATAAAGACCTGTTCATAAAGTTTTAGAACTTGTGATTCTTGTTTAGAATAAGCAGACTTCCATCAGTCTTACTCACTGTCGTCCAAAAAGCAGGGACAGACAGATAAGTATGGTGACGTTTCCTTTCCAGTTTATAATGTTTTCATTCGAGTGTATCAGAGAGTCCAGCAAATCCAAACTTATTTTTAGAAATTTTAAATTTTACTTCTCCCCTCAGGGTTTTTTGATTGAGAGCTCCTGATGTTTGTTTTAAAAGATGTATATATTTTATTATTTTGATTTGCTGAACTAGAAGTGAAGCTTAGAACCAATAAGTACTTAATGACACTAAGACCAACCTTAACTGACAATATTTGTCTTTTTTTAACAGAATCTGGTTCTGCAATTACTGCTTCCTGTATTGGTTTGGGGAACTCTACAACACCTCCACCTGGACAGGCAGGAAAACCAGTGCCAGGATACAATGGTAAGACTGTGCTAAACATACTACTAGAAAAGGATATTGCTTATTCTTAAGTGTGCCCTTTATTTCTCATAGGTGATAAAGAAGACAAATTACAATCTTAACACATTTTTCTTGTTCCTGTAATAGGAAGCTCTGCTTTTTTTTGTGTTTTGTGGAATGTGGTGTCAATAAGAAATTCGGAATTATGTTTAAGAAAATTGGTTGACTACTTCTACCTTTATTATATGAAAGGGCTAGCACATACTTCTACACTGGATGTAACAAAGATATGAAAAACATACTGTGCTTTAAGGCTTTATCTACAGTTTCATTGTTTTAAATGAGAGCAACAGAAAAATTTGTATTGTCAAATCAGGAATAAAAATATTAGTTAGAAATATCAAGAAAAGAGGAAATGATAACTAGACAAATAGCTGCTATAACATGTACTTTGAGGGTTCTATTATACTTGTGCTTTCAATTTTTAGAACCTGAGGTTTGGGAGATGTACATCAAATAATTATGTCTTAGACACATTGATTAGATTTTCTTTGAGCCCTGCAATTTTACTAGTAATATTCTGAAGTGCGTAAAGGAACTTCTTACTGAGGTCTGTGTCTTCCACAGATACATCATAGTGAGCTAGCAAGTATCTTGGCAAGGATATAAATCTTCTATTTGAACTCGTGTCATACTTCTTTTAAAGAAAAATCCAAGTCATTTTTCTTCCTTTTTGTGCAGGCCTATGGGCTCATATTTGAGAGATTTGTTAAGCACACTATCTTTCAGTACTTGTGGAGTATTTTTATTTCCAGATGGGAGAAATGGTAGGCTATAGACCAGCATTAAAAGGATGAGCACTCACTGTCCAGAAAGTATTTGCATTCAGAGGATGCAGCCACAGGATTAAGAATGCAAAAATATTTTCATACTTGGCAACACTGATTTTAATACAGTTTTCAAGGATTATTTGAAGGCCAAAAAAAAAAAAAAATTACATTAAAGATTAAACCATCTCCAGAGAAAGTGCTTACATCATTGGGCAGAAAGAGCTAAGCTGTTGTGGTGGGTTTTTTTTTTTTCCTTGTAATGCATACAAGTGGAAGTGACAATTAAAGGAAAATTAATGTTTTTAGCAGCTCCAGGTTTTGACATTTTCAGTTATGGCATGAAGACAAGCAATAGCTTAAAAGCAACATTCAAATAAAGTTGTGAAATTTTTCCAGAGTTGTAATAGATAGGAAAGAGTGAAGTAATGTAGTTGCATCACACATGCTATCAGATGATAGTCAGGACCAAGAAAAAAGTATGAGAATCAAGGATGTACATATTTCCTATTAATATTTTTGAACCCTGTGCCTAGTGTAAGTAAAGAATTTCTTCAGATAGAATGAAGGAAATGTCATTAGTGTGCCTTAAAAGGGAAACAAAATGAGAATTAAAATTCACTAAAGATTTATAAAAGTTTTCTATGTCTTTCATTCTTTGGTTTGAGACCTGTAATGAAGCCATTCACAAAATAGTGCAACTTGAAATTACTCTGTACTGGCAGATGTCTTGCTGTCACCTACTTGTGTTTTGGTGTTGTTTTCCTGCTGTTACTACACTAATTAGAAGAGGTCCTGATATTCATTTGGAAGATAGATTATGTATTTTCAATTATACATGCAGCCGTTCATGATTTTGGACATTGCTAAAGTTATGTTGTATTCATCTTGCGATATAAAGTTACAAAATCTATTTTTTAAACACAGCCAAATTATTTCCTGTCACAACATTGCTGAAATAACCTGATTTTTTTTTTAATTTTTTTAGAATATAATGAATAAAAGCAGTATTTAGCTATGATATCAAAATGCAGTGACACAAATTACATTTAAAAGTGAATCAAAATAGCATATTCATTTCTATCTTTTGCTTTCTTGCTTCAGACATTGCATCAGACATTATATTGTGCTTTCCCTTTCATCTACTTGAGCACTTTCCAAATCGTTTCATTACATTGTTTTCAAACTGAAGCAAGTCCCACATTTTGAATAATTAAGTCCGTTCTTCAGTAATTCAGGAGTGAGCAGGATAATATCTCCCTTCCCCAAATGTTTGTATATTGAAATAGATTAATAGAATCATAGAATTGTTTTGGTTGGGAAAGACCTTTAAGATCATCTGGTCCAACCATTAACCCAACACTGCCAGGTCACCACTAAACCAGTCCCTAAGCACTACATCTACATGTCTTTGAAATACCTCCAGAGATGCTGACTCCACCATTTCCCTGGGCAGCCTGTTCTAGTGCTTTATAAGCCTTCAAATGAAGAAATTTTTCCTAATGTCCAATCTAAACCTCCCCTGGTGCAACTTGAGGCCATTTCTATTTGTCCTATCACCTGTTACTTGGGAGCAGAGACTGACGCACCACCCCACCCCCACTACAGCCTCCTTTCAGGTAGTTGTAGAGAGTGAGAAGGTCTTCCCTTAGCCTCCTTTTCTCCAGGCTAAACAACCCCACTTCCCTCAGCCGTTTCTCGTAAGACTTGTGCTATAGACCCTTCACCAGCTTTGTTGGCCTTCTTTGGACAAATTCCAGTGCCTCAACATCTGTCTTGTAGTGAGGGGCCCAAAATTGTACATGGTATTTGAGGTGCAGTCTCAGCAGTGCTGAGTACAGAACAATCACTTCACTTCTCCTGCTGGCCACACTATTTTTGATACAAGCCAGGATGCTGTTGGTCTACTGAGCCCGCTGGGCACACTGCTGGCTCATGTTCATGTGGCTGTCAACCAGCACCCCCAGGTTCTTTACTGTCAGGCAACTTTCCAGCCACTCTTTCCCAAGCCTGTAGCATTGCAGGGAGTCATTGTGACCTAAGTGAAGGACCAGGACTTGACCTTGTTGAATCTCATACCGTTGGCCTTGAACCATCAATCCATTCTGTCCACATCCCTCTGTAGAGTCTTCCTACCTTCAAGAAGATAAGACACTCCTGCCCAACTTGGTGATACCTGTGGACTTACTAAGGGTGCCCTCAATCCCCTCATTCGGATCACTGATAAATACATTAAACAGAAGAGACCCCAGTACTGAGCCATGGGGAGCACCATTTGTGACTGACTGCCAACTGGATTTAATTCCATTCACCATCACTCTCTGAGCCTGCACATGCAGTCAGTTTTCTTTATCCAGTGAAGCATACACCCATTCAAGCCCTGAGCAGCCAGTTTCTCCAGGAGAATGCTGTGGGAAACAGTGTCAAAAGCTTTACTAAAAGTCTAGATAGACAACATCCATAGCCTTTCCCTCATCCACTAAGTGGGTCAACTTGTCATAGGAGGATATCAGGTTAGTCAACCAGGATCTGCCTTTCATAAACCCATGTTGACTGGGCCTGATCACCTGGTTGTCCTGTGTGTGCCTCAGGATGGCACTCAGGATGATCTTCTCCATAATTAACTGGCACCAAGGTCAGGCTGACAGGCCTATAGTTCCCAGGATCCTCCTTCCAACCCATCTTGCAGATGGGCATTGCATTTGCTAGCCTCCAGTCAACACGGACATCCCCAGTTAGCCAGACTACTGATAAATGATGGACAGTGACTTGGTGACCATTTCTGCCAGCTCCGTCAGTACCCTTAGTTGGAAATACACTGTTTGCAAGGAGGAGAATAAATGCTGGAATTGCTACCATGATAAAATAGTTACAATAAACTGGTTAGATTGTACTTTAGTATGGTGGAGACTCCCTTTTAACGAGAAGTGACATGGAAAAGGCAAGGGGCAATGGGTACAAGTTACTCCTGGGGAGATTACAATTAGATACAAGAGAAAAAATTTTCACAGTGAGAACAACCAGACATTGGAATAATCTTCCCCAGGGAAGGGGTGGAGTCCCCAGCACTGGACACTTTTAAGATTCAGGTGATGGACAGGGTGATGGTCCATCTTGTCTTGACTGTGCTTTTGCCAAGAAAGGTTGGAGCAGATGATCCTTGAGGTCTCTTTCAACCTGGTATTCTAAGACTCTGTGATAATACGCATAGGAAACAATGGGAGAGAAAGCACTGAAAATTACACGTTGAATGGGTTTTCTTCATTGTGTGTTCTGAGCCTAAATTCTCCAAATCTAACAATGCTATGTTCTTACACCATTAAAATATATATATATAAGAAAAAAATGTCTATACAGAATATAAATAGGTTTTATTTATGCCATTCTTGCTGGTTTTCATAAATGTCTTCTATGTGTCCATTCATCCTTTTGGTTTCCTATCCCAGTTACTCCAAGTCACTGATTTGTAAAACTGACCTTGTGTACTTGCTTGTGCCAATGTGCTGAGCCATTGCTTTCAGCAGGCTCTTCAGTTACTTTAAAATTACTGTCCTCTTTGAAGTAGTGGCTTCAGACAGAAATTGTAAATTACAGATGTTGGCATTCTTTGGACAGATAGGATATGACACTACTCATAAGCACCTTAGCAAGGATTTAGTCAGAAGTCTGTCATCCTCTTTTCCCCATTTCCTCTGGAACATTTTAATACAGAATGTATTTGTATCAATTTAGATCCAGCTCAACATTTCTTTGCTAGGGCAGGCTTCAAAAAGCATATATTTAAATTCCCATTGGCACTGTCTGTCAAAACCTTCCCTCCCTGTTTTTCCGTGCTTTAGTCATTTCACTTTGATTCCATTTATCACAGGCCAAGTTGTTACCTGTCATTCCTTCCTTATGCCCACATTTTCAGATGGGAATGGGTGGTTGTAGTAGGTAGCCTCTTCTGTGCTGTCATCTGGGAAATTTCAGGTGTTTTACCTCAGAAACCTCAGTACCAGGATATGAAGCTTTGATTAAAGGTGATAGGTCCAGTGTCATCCAGGGAAAAGGCTTCTGTTGGGAGGTCTGGATTCTTCACTGTACTCTAGCATGGTCCTGCTGTGTGGCTTTACGTAGTTACTTTACCTCTTTGTGTGAGGGTAGAATAAGCCTTTTCATCTGGGGAGCACCTTTCTGGGTCTCCAGAGAGCCTTTGAAAACCAGACACATTTAGGTACTGCTAATAGTGCTTCTCACATTAACTGTGTTAGCATCCAGTAATCTTAGCTGTCATTTCTTACTCGTGTTACCTGCAAACTTGTGCTTGTATTTAACATGTATCTGAAGGGTCCTTTGATATTTGGAAGTTTAGAATTTCCATTATAAAGTTGTGTTTTAATGTTCAGTTCTGTATTTTTCCCTTTTGGGATTTAGTGCTATTCCTGCTCCCAAAGTACAAGTATTGTTTTATACTTTTTGTACTTAAGGCTGAATGTTAATAAGGTCATGAGATTATCCAGTTTGGCACTCCCAAGTTACTTAATTCCTTTTGTTGATTGGTGTATTGCCATTGTAAAGTGTGACATAAGTTGGTGAAGAAAGAAGCTGTACTCTACCTCAAAATACACTATTTATCAGGAGTTTTCTTTCCATATTACTTTTTTACAGTGATGATTCTGGATGACAATAAGGAACCAGTGAAGGCAAAGACTTTGGGAAATATTGTGGTAAAGTAAGCAAATTAAGTATGTTACAGTTAAGAGGGGTTGATTTTCTTTTGGCTGAAATATATATATATGTAATGATAATTGAAGTAATGAGGGTTAGAAAGCATGGCTTTCTCTGATATTTATATCAACTGCCAGAAATTTTTTCGTCCATTAATGTTGAAACATTGCAGATGAAATTGTGTGAGTGAATGAGTGTGGATTGCTGGTCAAAGTTTACCATTTTCTCAATTATCAGTCTTTTGTCATAGGATGAACCTGTTGTCATATATGAGGAACATGTTGAGTCATTCCCTTCACTGTTTTATCTTTCAGTTTAATGAAATAGTACAGCAGTACAGATTGACATGCTTTGGTTTATGGGTGTGATGCTGCATCCTCTTTCACTTTCTCCTAATCCCAACTGAGGCACATTCTTAGAGGGAGAGCGTGAGTTTTCTGTTATCTGTGAAAACAGCAAGATGTTTCTCTGTGCACTTTGCATGAAAAAGCATTGAGTTGTAATACTTCAAGAAAACACATAGAGGAAAAGACTTCAGGAAAAAAAAAGGGGGGGGGGAAGAAAAGAAAAAAAAACCCCTGCTGTGCATCTTGTAAGTAATTTTTAGTACCATTTACCAGACTCCTGTCAGATGAGTTCCATAAACTTCAATATTGTTTTTGAAAATACTCCTTTCTTAGCACCTGTACTTAGATAAAGGGGCCTCTGTTTAGATAACATTGTGAACATCAGTTTAACATTTCTCTTATCTTACCTTCTGCCATCTCACTTTGCAGAACCTTATACTTCTGTAAAGCCTGATAGGCTTCTGCTCCCCGCAGCCTATGCCAGCTCTGGATTCTGGATGTTTCACAGGCTTTTAGGCAGATGGCATTTTGTCAGACTGATACCTACTACTTTGTGATTAACATATTAGCTGTAGTCTTCTCTGTTTTTAGTCACAGAAAGTACTTCAGGTCTGAACACTTGTTAACTGCCAGCAAATCCTCAAAGAAATGCATTCATACACTTCTGTTGTAAAATTTAGGAGAGTTGTGGTAAAATCACTGCTTGCTTAGATCAGTGGAAGGCATTATAAAGATTAGCATTAACCTTCGGTGAACTGAAATTCTGTCAGATGCCACAGGGTTAGGACAGATGTACCGATTTTGATGAGTTTTTAGAGAAAGAAGTTAGCTGAGAATTGAGGCAATGGCCATGTGAGCTGGAACACATAATAGCTGCAGGCACTGGAGCATGCTGCAGACATGCAGCCCTAAAAATGTGGGCTGGCTCTGTAACGCTTGCTTGGGAGTCAGAGTTGCCAAGGTGCAGAGGTTTTCTGCTCAGCTTACTGATGTAACTAGATCACTGCGGAGACTAAGACAGTATCACATTAAGTTAATGTGCTCTGTGACACAGACATTTGTTTTCAGGGTGAAGTCTATATCCTGCCTAATTTTCATCATCTTCGACTCAGCCAGCAGGAGACAGGTTCGTTTGTGTAAGTGTACATGTGATCTCCCTTGAAGCAGCAGACTCATATTTAGACATAGTTTTCCTGTGACACATGTAAGATTGTCCATTTATTTAATTGCCGAGTATGAATAACTTAAATTGCTCCAGCCTTTAATAGACTGTGATTTGCAGTATCAGTGATACACATCAGAGTGGAGAACTGTCTTTTGAAGTTCTCACCTCTGTAGTGCCTGATACCATAATAAAATGTAAGCTTGTAATCAGTGGAGAAAGGCATTTTGTAAGAAATTTGATCTTATCTGTCTCAGGCATTCGGCTAGGATGGAGTATGTTGCCTAGCAGATGTGCTCACATATATCCACTGACTGCAGGGGTTGACACAACTATCTTAGGGTAGGTGCTTATTGTTATCTACCAAAAGTGAGGTGAAATGAACTCCACTGTTAGCAACTCTGCCGAGCAAGCTGAATGATATCTGCTAACGGGTAATGTTGGTAGATGTGTGCCTGCGTTTCTGAGTCGTTAGTAACTTCAAGTGCCTGTCAGGAGTGGATATTGCCGTATCAGAAGATCCTATTTGGGGTTGTCAGACTCTTAAAGCTAGGATTTGTCTTCCCTAATGTGGCCCCACTTTTACGCATTTATCTTAAGGGATTACAAATGTTTTTCTATATTGATGTTGTTGTGGTTCTTTGGTTTTGTTTGCTTTATCTTGACTTCTACTGCAATAAAATAAATTGATAGGGAAAAAGAGGGGATTTTTGGTTTGATATTTTTGCATTGGATCACTCGAAGAGTAATGGCACAGTGACACTATTGTTTTATGTTGTCCATATGTATTGTAATGTCTATTCTGAAATAAGGAGGAGAGTAGGGGGCAAAGAAATTACACTGTATCATGAACATAGCTGGTATAAAAACAATTCTGACATAGGTTAACTATCACCCCTCTTTCTCTTCTAGCCTTTTTTCTGACAATCTTTTGAGACAATAGGTTCTCTTAAAATTCATGCTGCTGTTTAAGAAAACAATATAAAACAACAAACAACCAAAGAAACATGGCATTGATGACCTTTAGGAGGCCTTTAGGTTCTTTTATAAAGAACAGGTGATGATAAATTTAAGCTTTTTATAATTTCAGATTTAAAATTACATGAATAGAAATGTGACAGGACTTTAGAAGCAAATACCGTAATATTTATATAATATATTATTTATGCTATAGTAGTATATATTATATGCTATATATATAATATACTTTAGTGGAAATTATATTGTTTAGGAATAATCAAGCCAATTGTTCAATCTTTAAAGTGTATTTGGAGAGCAAATAGGTGTTCAATAAAAAGCTTACTCATTTAATATTTTTTATAATGCATTTAAAAAACCTAAAAATTCAGTATCTGTGTGTAAGTCTGAAGCAACCTGATGCCAGGAATATATTCATGAATATGCATAATAGGAATACTAGCCCAAAGAGCTTAAAGGGAAGAAAAGGGAAAGAAAAATATGTCATGCACACTGGTATACCTTGGTATCCCATTAAAGAAAATTAAGACAAATCTTGTAAGTCTTGATGGATCGATATTTGGGCATTCTAATTTGAGATACGCATATAAGAAAGGTCACAGCTCTCATTTGCAGTCTTCTTCCCAGTAAGAAAGGAGGCTGTGAGGTGACGGCAGTGTTTTTAGATGTGAAAGCAAGGGGAGATTCCATCTGAAACCAAGAGGGGGATATATGGCCTTAGCTCAGAAGAAAGACTGTTATATTTTTCGGGAATAAGCAAGCCAATTGTTCAAGACGAGATTTTTAATGCATTATGAGATGCCAAAAAAGCCACTGAAAATCTTAAGAGTTACATAGTGTCTTGGTATGTAATGAATGTTGTTGATTTTTCTCTTTATGTGTGTGACACTACTGCTGTTCTGTTCTTTTAAAAGAAAATATTCTTTTATAAATTAAATTTGATCCAATGATAAAAATCAGTACTCAATATTCAGTATTTTCTTTCCGTGAATGTATTAATCCCCAAAATTTAAGAGCTTAGACATGCTAAGAAACTTGTCTCTTTCTCATATGTGATTGTTCTAGAATGTCTGAAGGTAATTAAGCTACATCTCTATTGCTTGAGTAGTTTTTATTTATTGTCATTTTAATTTCTGAAGGTTAACCAAGAATGTTAATGCACAAGAACATTAAGATGCATCTTTATTGTTGCCAGGAAGGATAAAGGTAACTTCACTAATAATATAAAAATGGAGACTTTACTGCACATAATGAATAATCACTTTAGATTAAAGGTAAAAATTTCCTTTAGTAGTACTTGCAATAAAACCATTTGCATTAATTTAATA
>JANIJG010014980.1:11375-44293 GCA_024611175.1 Megaceryle torquata | reverse complement strand
CATATTTTTTCCACAAATTAATGTATATTAATATACATAATTTTTCAAACAAATAAAACCCAAATTTACTGCCTATTTTACAGGCTTTTACTCATTTTAGTGCAATATCCTACACTACAAATTATTGTTATTAATAGTTTTGTACCTAAAATCAACAGTTGAGCTATATCTTTACTAAATTTGTAACACTGTTGATGCTGTAACACTGTATAATATCAATACCATATTGTAATGTCAAACTGATGTCACCACAACATTTTGTAAAGCTAGGAAAAATTACTAATTAAAAGAAACTAATTATGTTTGTGTCATACATCAGAATGTAAAAAAGCTAGTACACCTGCAAAGTGTTCTTAATTCTCTGATGTAGAATTATTATTTAACTATGTGTACATCTAGAAAAATATTTCATAGTTTTTGAAAGGTAATATTATCACAGCTGTTATAAAAACAATCACACAAAATAATTTTATTGAAATGCACATAGATTTCTAAAGGGATTACACACAGCAATGTTTCCATAATAAAAAACCAAACAAACCACCACACAATTTAGCATCTGTGTGTTCTATACTAAAGACTGTTGAAAACAACTTCAGTGCCTCTAAAGGTGAAGATAATGCCATTTTCTTTTTATAATTGATATATATAAAAATGTGTATAGAACATATTGTCTAAGGCATCTAAATGGTTTTCCCATTCATTGAATCCCATGAAAGCAACATACATCTGTAACAGTTACCTAGTCATCACGTATGTGGTCACATAAGAGGACAAGAAATGCAGTACAAGGCTGGAAACAGGATTTTCAGCAGGGCTCCACTGGGTGCAAATTCTCTCAGCAGAGTAACCTCCAGCCTATGCTACAATGTGCTCAGTATAGATCGGACAGATGAACAGTTTGTCACTGACATATGTAAAATTTAATTTACAGCAACAAGAAAACACATTGAGTATTTCGTAGTAATTTCTTTCACTTGGTGTTCTCAGTCCTTATTTTTTTACTCTCCCTTTTCTGAGTATACCTTTTCTTTTATGGTGTCTCTCACTGTTTTCCAACCACTGCTATAATTACTCTTTGCCCTCTCAAGAATTCACATTCCTGGGTCCCAAAAGAAACAGTATAAAGTTGAATCAAGATGACCTCTGAAATCTGAGAAAATGTTTAACTTCATAAATCACCAGGTGGTATGTGATTTAGTTCTAGCAGCAAGACTCTCCTC
Organism: Megaceryle torquata; assembly: GCA_024611175.1. Lineage (NCBI taxonomy): Eukaryota > Metazoa > Chordata > Aves > Coraciiformes > Cerylidae > Megaceryle > Megaceryle torquata. The sequence continues at coordinate 43,070 of JANIJG010014980.1, read as the reverse complement.
CAAGACCATTCTGAATGTATCAGGAAGGACAAAGAGGTTTATCTGATATTTTAGTAAACCCACTGAGTTCACTGACTACATTTCCTTCCATAGCTTTTGGGAAACGCTTACTTTAAAATGCCAGAAGTTTCAGGAAGAGGAGATTCTACCCTGATCATCAATAAAAATTACTACTCAGAAACCAGAGATGGATCCAGAGACATGAAACCATAGCTACAGTGATTTAAAAATATTAATTTGATACAAAAAAACCCCAAACATATCCTTCATTTTTGCCTCTGGAAAATATCTAGTATCAAGTCATTTGGTTGGATATAATAATTCCACTAACTCATTGACTTTGATTTATGCTTATTTCAACTATGTAGGTCTTACTGCCTTTGCATCAGTTTTACAGTGCAGCGATTTATTTCATTTCCTAAGAACTACAAAGTTAAAACCTGAAAGGCTGTGAAAATCAACATGTCTAATTATGCTGTGCACTGAAAGGTCTAACAACAGTAAAAGTTCTAACAGACCCATCTTCCCTACAAATGTAAAGTCACTTTTAATATGGGAAAAGCAACAAATGCTGAGCACTGTTTCCCTATAAATGAAAAAAATCCTGCAGAATCAAATAAATCAACAAACCAACCAACCAAGAAAAAAGTTCAAAAGGGAAATGACATTGTCTAATGTAATTCTCCAATAGCATTCCAGTATTTTTTAATAATGTTTAATTAGACTCTGAAATACTGTATCACTTTCCATATTTGTTTCTACTTTAGTTTATTCTCTGACATATAAAACCACTACTCAGTATTCTGTCCTTGTTATGCTTTCCCGAATTGGCAATGAAACACTAATAGGAGAGAAAGGGGCTTGATTATGCTAAGAATGTGATAAGAATCAGCGTGCTGATGCACTGCTCAGCTTCCTTGAAACATTATGAATCATTTAATTGACTGAATGGCAGAGAGATCCTTTTCTGTATGTGCTGAATTTACTGCAATACTATCTTGTCTTGTAAAAAAGCTCTCCCAGCAACCCTTCAAAAAGCCCTATCATAACAACGACAACTTATCACCCACTTTGTATCTTAAATTGCTAAGCTTTATTATCTGGAAGATTACCCATCTTGATCAATAGTATTCATGCACTTTTGCCAAAGAACTAAATTCTATCTCTTTATGACAATGCATTAGTAAAGAGAAAATACAATATAAAATGCATTACAATCAGCAATGATACCTTTTCTCACATTTCAAAATACACTAGTTGTAAAAGAACTAGATGATCATTGCAGACAGGCAAATCACACAGCAGAACCACAGAACCCTGTAATCTACACCTTGCTGTTATAAAGTAAAATTTTCTATAGCTCCAACAAAATATTACAGGGTTAAAAGCCCCTGCCATGTGCTTATTGCTCATGTTTTCTATCACACCTTTGCAGTCTAACCAAAACAAAGAACCTACAGGGAAAAACTTCATTAAAAAAACTGTGACAAACAGACTACATAATTCTGAGAACCCATCCCAAATCTCTTCATTTTGTGAAGATTATTTTTACTACTAAATATTTTTTAAGCATCTTTCAGCTTTTAATTCCTACTACCACTTTCAGATTACCTACTTTCCTGTTCCTACAGCTAAAATCTAATAGAATTTAATTCTAATTGCAGATTTAAGTGCTGTATTGCACCATTCATTTTTAAGCAGCAGTCATCAGTGGAATCAGTGGGGAATATGGCTTAAAAATGAATGGTGCAATATGGCTTTATGTCATGCAGATAAATTTGATTACACAGCTACAAATACAACAAAAAAAAAAAGATTAACAGTTCATAAACTCTTCAAAAGAAGGAAAAATATGCCTTGAAGAACTGTTAATGGAATACTGACTTTTTATCTCATGGGTCATTGTTTCAAAATCCAGACTAGGACACCATGTATCTAGGATGCCTAATATTTAGCTGTTCAAAATTAGTAAGTTAAGAAGAATAATTATTTGATGGCATGATATATATTTTTATAACTTTATATATTGTTATGATTTAACTCTAGCTGTCAACTAAGCATGGGGCAGCCGTTCACACAATCCTCCCCACAGCAGGATGAGGGTGAAGAGAACTGAAAGTGTAAAAGTGAGAAAACTCATGTCTTGAGATCAGAACAGTTTAATAATTGAAATATTATAATAATAATTTATAATTATAATAAAAGTTAATTGCTATTAAAAATAAAGTAACAAAGATAGAGAAATAAACCCCCAGAAAGAGAAATTATACAAATGAAAACAATTCCTCACCACCAACTGACTGATGCCCAGCCAGTCCCTGAGCAGCAGACCCCCAGCCAAACATCCCCCTAGTTTTGTTGCTGATCATGATGTCATGTGGTGTGGAGTATCTGTTTGGTCAGTTGGAGGCAGCTGTCCCAGCTGTGTTCCCTCAGAGCTTCTTGTGCACCCTCAGCCTACTTGCTGGTGATGTGAGAGGCAGAAAAGGCCTTGACTCTGTGTAAGCACTGCTGAACACTAACTTAAACATCCCTGTATTATCAATACTGTTTTCAGCTCAAATCCAAGACATAGTCTCATACTAGCTACTGTGAAGAAAATTAACTCTATCCCAGACAAAACCAGTACATATATTAAAGAACTGATTGCTGGTTTACCTACTGTGATCCAATACAATGTCACTCTATTTATCTTTTTTTAATCTAAAAGACAAGATTTTCACTTACAATGATTTTTTGTAGTTGTTATGTCAAGACTAACATATAGGTAACGAGAACAAATACAGTGGCTGATATTTCATCAACAGGAAATAAAATGATTTTAAAATAATGCAAAGGAAATCTTAACACATAAAAACAGTAGACAAATTTCTTCTAAGATCCATATTATAGATACTTCTGTTGTGGGCATCAGTCTGCAAATAGGAATGTGATGAAGCACCTAAAATTGTTTTGACAATATAATGAATATGGAAAAGACAATCTGATACAGATTTTAGTTTCTGTTTGGAAATACAGAAATACAGAGAGAGACAGAATGCGCCATCATACAAATGGAAAGCAGTACCAAAGAAAACTGTATCTTAAAGAATGAAGAAGCTTTCCATACTGTTGACTTTTCATTTTTCATGACACAGTTTAATCATGGCAATCAAAACTAACTTAATAAATGAGACAAAAGCTCAGGCCAATGTATCTTAATAGCATTTCAAAGTGGTGAGTTAAAACAGAGGCCAGAAGCAGCTGTCAAAATTCCCTCAGGAATTCTGAAATTTATCAAAGCTGGGTGTGAATCATTAACAGAAACTGTTATGACAATGAAAATGAAGACATTATTAAAAATGAGCAAAACAAAAAACCCTAACAAATCAGACAAATTCTAAGTTAGTGTTCTAGATTAGTGAGTTCTAAGAAAGCACATAATTTTAACTTTCATTCTAATATTTAGTAAGTTTCTTCTTCTACATATTGCAAATATGTTTTAAATATATTCTTGTCCATGAGGGTTATAGAACAAAAACATATCCTCAGTGACACCTCAACTGCATTATCTATCAAACTACTTAGTAGTAGTCATTACTGACTACTAGTAGTTCTTCACCTAATAGGAAAAATTCTTTAACCAAATAAGTAATGAAATATAATTTAGATCTAAATAGCACACAAGTGAATAAACACTGAATATTAAGAACTAGCTTTTCAAAGTACATAGCAAATGAGTAGTGTTCAAAATACAATCCTTATTGATTTAAATTCTACTTCTAAGTAGACTCAGGCTGTGTGATTCTCTAAGACAGGCATGTTATTCTGGGCAAAAAGAAAATGAGAAATGCTTTCTAAGAAGCCAACATGACAATTTTAAGTAAAGGATGCTGCTTAAATTGTTAAGCTGAACCTTACTTTTGTACTATAAAATACATAAACACAAAATCTCATTCACGGTAACATTCAGCTTCATTAGCTGCAAGAATAATCTGTGCATTCTGTGACTGTCTGACTCATTCCTTACACACTTTGAGACTTTGAAATGACCAAATAGTGGCCCTTCATATGGTGACTTCAAACATAAGCAAATCTTTATCGTTACTGGATCAAAACAAAACAACTGATGTCCTCTCTCAGCCACAGCAGTATTTAAGATCACTGTTGAACATGTTCCAAACATACCCTTACCTTCATGACAGCCTTAATCCTGTCACTAACTTTTCAGTGCTAGATTTTTGTCTTAAATATTATTTTTTTTTAAACATGAATATCACACCAGTGTATTACTTAAAATGGTATAATACTTTTAAACACAACAATTAATTATTAAAAATGGTTTAATACTTCTATATACATGTCGGCTCTACTACACTAGAGTGTAATAATACCTAAAGTGTGTAAATAATTAATATAATTTTTACTATTTTAAATAGTAAGGACAATTTAAGGACAAAATATCCCTCCCTACACACCTCAACTTGCCTCTCCTCGTGTCAGTTCATGCTTAACAACTTAGTGTTTAAAGTTATACAGAGTTAACAGAGTAAATGGTGACATTGCACAGTATCACAAATACAGCCACTGAAAATGGATATGGCTCCCCCCCCACCCTGGTTTTACAGATTTATAAAGATTTAAGGGAACTGTTGAATAGTTATAAAATAAAAGCACCAATCTTCTCTTCTTGTCTTACGGTGTATATGTCATGAAGTTGAATTCTTTATCTACTAAGTAATGTTGTGCAAGCATGAGAGTGCACGATAAAAGTGCACATTATGAGAAAAATAAGTTATACCTTGCATGAATGCTCACTTAAGCAAGGTTTCTGAAGTAGATAGTGAAGAGATCTAGTCAGGAGAACCCCTCAGTATTGAAAAGCCAAGAACATGTGGTACAACTTGTTCACATGCCCATGGCAATTAATGAATTTCACTCTGTGATATCATTTAGCTAGCCATAACTCAAATGTAAAATTAATAGGGATAAATTTTCTTAAACGAAAGTGTCACACTTCAACAGGAGGTAAATGGATGACTGCAATTGCAGCATCACCTGTGCTACCTATTCAATGTGTTCTAATGCCTTCAGTACTTACTACCTTAATAGAATGCTGATTAATATTGGTCTTTGCACTCCAGCATACAATAACTCCCTCAGTGCCTCCATTCCACTCTTTATACCATAAAATACCAACTATTTTAACATGTCATCCTCAGAGTTTCTGGCCAAAGCCTTTTCCTAACATGAGAAAGACAGAAATTGAACTTTTGAGAATTAATTTCAGATTTTGCAAGAGTTGTTCTTTAGTGATTATAAGCCATCCTGGTTTTGTGTCCTCACCGTATCTCCTCTTCTACTATCTCACTTAATCCTCTGCCAACTCCAAAGTATGAAGACAGTGTGTTTACTGCAGATTTAATTCTCTGCCAATGATATATTATTTTAAAGCATATTAATCACATTGAGGAACATCTTGCAGACAACTTCAAAAGCAAATACTAGCCCAGCACATTAAATTCCTTAAATAATTAAAAACTCTGAAATGTGTTTTTAGCAAAAAATAATTAATAAGCAGTAACTGTAGCCATCCCAAAATACAGTTACTACTTTCCATCTACAGTATCCCTGTAATAACATTTGATCCTGATCTCAGTTATATATTAGACATACATTTAATCTGCTATATTAGAAATAAGCAGTATTTTCTAGAAGTGTATTTTGTTTAGCTCCTTCTTAAAAGAAGGATGAAAATATTAAATTCCACAGAAGGAAGCTAATGAATGATAGGCTTCTAACAACTGTTTTCTGCCCTTCTAAATCATCTTTTTAATTGCATATATATAATGATTGAGGATTTGGGAATATAATGAAGCATTCTACATTTGTACTTCAAAAATGCAGAATGGGAGAAAAACGTTTATGAAAGTTCCATCTGCTTTGATCAAAATCTTTACACCCAAAATACTATAAACACAAAAAAAAGTCTTCATTCTTACATGTATAAAATAGAACATAACATCAGCTCTGATGGTTCTTTGAACATGTTTGAGCATTTTTACAAAACTTAAATAAGATTACCTAGAAATTCAACCTTGTCTTTACCTCTCCTAAATAAAAAATCACCGAAGTATTTCAGCCTCATGTGCCTTACTTACTCTTTTATATTCTTTAAGGCCTGCATGTTTGCCTATGACAAGAAAATTCTCCATTCATTATAATATTGTCAATAATGATGGAAACTATAATTTTCAATTTTTTCTTGAAATCTGTAATACAATTCAGTCTGACTATAATTTATCATGTAAAAAACTGGCTGACTAAAGTAATGGTTTCAAAAGACCACACCAGTAAGCAATAACCCCATTAGAATCACAGCTTCACTACATAAAAAGTGCCTTAAAATGTGACCTATAAAGCCTCTGATTAAGTAATCAATATTGAATGATTGTTTAAAAAGATGTCAACATTTAATGTATTACATAATGAAAAATCGCAAGATTAAGCTTTTCTGTGCAGTTTTCGATCCTAAAAATTTTCACACACAAACCTGATCTGAGCTATCTCAAATAGCTGTTTGAAGTTAATAAAGATAGAAAGAAATAAAATAAAATAAAAAAAAATACACAGAAGAGGTACATCCTCTGACATTTCATTTTTTAGGAAAACATTTCTTTAGAAGAAGGTGAGGCCGCATGCACCCCTTTTCCCAGCTCCTAATAATGCAAATTATCTCCTGGGTCATATGACAGAGAAGTGGACATGACATTGAAAGTGCCCTCTCCTTCCTCACAATGCCCATGCATCTGTCTTTTAGCATGATATTTAATCACCAAACCACTACGGCTATGGTATGTAATTATGTACATAAGACTGGGAATTAAGGTTTCTTTTTGTAATCATAATCAGGAATGTTTCTGGTGCTTTTAAATTTCACAGTATGCAATTGCTCTGTAAGCAATCCCAGGACTTACTTTAACAATCACCTCCTTATTTTCCATGTGCCCTAGTGTAGTTTCCAGAAGGGTCCTTAAAAGGGATAATGGCTTTAAAGTGAAACAGGGTAGATTTAGATTAGATACTAGGAAGAAATTCTTTACTGTTGAGAGTGGCAAGACACTGGAACAGATTGCCCTGAGAGGTTGTGAATGTCCCCTCCCTGGGAGTATTCAAGGCCAGGTTGCATGGGGCTTTGATCAACCTTGTCAAGTGAAAAGCTTCCCTGCCCATGGCAGGGAGGTTGGAGCTAAACGAAATTTCAAGACCCGTTCCAACCCAACCCATTCTATGATTCTATGAGTTTTCTGGTTTTCTTTTAAACAAGAAACAAATGAATAATCTGAATACATATGAATAATCTGTATACTAATGCTTTGTTACCAAAAAAACCCCAAAATAAATGACAGGCAGTTCCTAACAGTATTTGGCATTGTTAAATACATCTTTCAGATGGAGGTATTTTGAAGCCTGGATTAAAATATTTCCAAGGGTTAAACCACAGACTATAAAGAAATGCAGCAATATTTTTTAGTGATTGATAAATCACGTCTTCTGGTAGGAACAAAGTTTTTACACTCAGTCAGAAATGCAATTTCCCACTACAAGACTTTTTGTTATTTTGTAAACAACTGGGTTTTGCTACCAAAAATTTAAAATTAACTACAGTTGGTTAAGGTAAGAGAAATTATTAATCATCATCTCTGTCACAGTAATATTACTTCTGCATATGTTAATTATACCCTGTTCTTAACATCCACCATGAAATGCCAAATAGCTCAGCATAATAGCCTGGATAATCCTTGCATGTGTTCATAAGAGAATGAAGCCAATGTTTTGGTTCACTTCCCACACTTATTAGAGAGGCTCAAGGTAGTTTTAAATAATGAATTCAACCAAATGCAAGTCATGCCTAATGCACATAGGACCAATAATATAATTTGGTGCATAAAGGTACAATTGCAAGAACATCAGCTTTATGTACTGAGTAGATTTTGGAAAACTAATCCTCTATGATCCTGAAAACCTCTGCTCAGCTTTAATCTAACTTTAAAATTATTGGTTATTGATTTTCAGGGTCTGTAGACACTCATATTTTCTAGTTTTGCACATTCTCAGGAAAGCAAGTTTTGACAGACTGAGCAAATCAGCAGCTAGTTCATGACCAGACCCAGAACATAAGTGTTCCTCAACAAAGGTTTCCTATGGGGCTTGATGCACCAGACATATCTAGAAAATGCTTACAGCCATGCCAAATGGTTGTCCCTTCCAATTTAAGAGCCACGACCTTCATATTCTTTTTAATTCTAAATGGAGAATGTATTTTTTCCCCATATTTTACCTAAAAGGCTAGACTTCCGAACAAGACCCATAACTCCTTCCTCTACATGGATCATTCAAACTCATCTACTATCTCTCATGTGTATGTCTTAAGTTATGTGAAATTATTCAAAAGGGGTATAGAGATGGCACTCTATCCTCCTCTACTGAATTTTATTATTCACTGAAAATATCCATATTAACTGCAACGAGAACAGTTTTTATTTAATAGGGCCTGACTCTGGACCACTGTATCGGTTTCACCCTCATGCTATCTGTGTTATTTATCTGATCATTTTCTTCAGTATGTGAAGAGTTGGGTTTTTTTTTTTTTTCTGAAGTGGCTATCAATTGCTGGAAGGAATTAACACCAAATCGGTAAAATAAAAATTACTCTTTTCCTAGAGTCTAAATCTGAAAACACTTCTGCTTGAGACAGTCAGTGGTAATATAATTAAAGTCAGGAGATTCCTGAATGAGTGGAGTTCTTTGTATGCACAGAAGTTTGAATGATTGGATCTTTGGTGCATTTCAGGGATGATTTTTTCTAGCGACCATGTTTAGTAGATTAAATGATGTAATGTTGTATATACGAAATATTTCATCTGTTTGTTTTAAAAAACAATAATAACAAAAAGAAACTTATATTGTTACATGCAGAATATACTTAATGCTTTATTTAAATATATATGTTATACATCTCTGTACTGTAAATTCACTAATTCAGTAATACAGGGCGGCATAGAGAATGACATTACTATTAAACTCTACTCTCAATAATAACATTGGATATATAGTGCTACAAGTTATTAAAACTTGAAAGTATATTTATCCTGAGTTATTAAATATGGTATTTTAATTAAATATATAATTGAAAACAGCTATATTCTAGAAGAGAAGCTTATTAAATCTTCTAATTTTGTACATGTTTCTTTTGTATGACAAAGCAAGAAAAAAACCAAGAGAAACTATAATAAATGAAAACAGCTCTTACCATGACAACTAGGCAGGGCTCTGTTCCATCCAGGTCTACCATCATCTCCCATGATACATGTTAGCGTAGAATATCCTTGAAGAACATAACCTGCATCGCAGTAATATGTGACAGTTGACCCCAGTTTATAATCCATTCCAAGTCTTGTGCCATTCATTATATTTCCAGGATCAAAACAAGACTCACGAAGCTTTGCTATAGAAGAAACAAATGCAAATATAATTCTGAATATAATCTAAATATTTTCTGGAGTACTCTCAAGGTCGTCTTTGACTATCCTGTAGACACAGAATGTACCTTTTAAGAATCCTTCCATTCTACATCAAGTGTTCTTTCTCCTTCATTTTAAATACTGGAGAAAATACTCTAGAATGACCAAAACCCTGTCTCCTATATTTTTCCTAGAAAATTTCCATAGAGCTCCATCATGAGATCTGATTTTCCAGAGTTCACTGTGACCAATGATGAAGTTATGCAGTTAGATCTATGGACACTGTTTCAGTAGATAACAAACTAGTTTTAAAATCTGTAGTCAGAAAACTGCTAAGTGGAGGAAACCAATGGAAGTAGATTGTTACAAAATAAAACAAACAAAAAAAAAAGAAAACAAGAATTTCTTGCACCCCCCCCCCCCCCACTGGAGGACTAGGCATGAAAATATTCCTTAAATTTCTCCTTTTTTTTATTATTTATAGCTATTTGTTTAAAACTATACAAATACATTCAAATATCAAGAGTATATGCATATACTCTTATCCTTTTTTCCCTCTTCCTTATTTAATGTGAATATCAGTGTATTTAGTATCCAAGACATAACAAATGGCACAAAACTAACCACCTGACATTCCTAATTAACAACATGACTATGCAGAAGAGGAGAAAAGGTAAGCATTTTCAAAAAATGTGCAATTTTTTCCATTAACGGAGAAAAGCATTAAATGTATTGGGAAATGGTAGAAGCTGAAATGAAGCAGCTGATTTGGTGTTATGCAGAATGGAATTGAGAGTAATTTATTTTATTAAACAGAAATTTCAGATTTTCTTCTTTAAATTTAAGGGTTTTGTGAAGAAAGTCAATAGGGAACACATTCACTTTCTGCAACATCAGTACCAACTGTCTAACACATCAAAAGACGTGGGTTTTTTGTTTGTTTTTTTTTTTTTGTTTTTCTTTTTATCTTTTTTTTTTTTTTTTACCAGGCACATTTGCATTGTGGAACTTTCTGCTACAGGCAGGTATAGATGCCAAAAGACTATATGAGCTTCAGAATTCCTGGAAGGCTATTTAAGACCTTTAAATACAACACCACTTTATATTATGCTGGTGATACTTAAGATGAAGTTTCTGAAAACTTACAGATACTAAAGAGAAATTATTATGTAATAGGACTTTTTTTCTACTTTAGCTACACATCAGGCATGAGTAACTACTAGAGACAAGCTAATGAACTAAGCAGATTGTTGGTTGATCTCCCAAAGCCACTTTTATGTTATAGTATTTGAGAGAACAACTTACAATGCAAAACCCATAAAAGTACAATTACATTTGAAAACGGAAACACAGAATAATTATTTTGAAACTTCAACTTGACATGTTCCAAAAGAACATGAGGATCTCCTAATGTGGCTAACTATTTATTTGGATTTGCATATTTAATCTACAGAGTATGTTTAAGATATGAAGAACAGTAAAATAACAAGTATAGTTAAATAACATAGTTAATTATTAACAGCAGGCATTTGATATCAACATTGATTCATTTAGGTAGTTGCAGTGTTGTGCCTTTAACATTTATCTCCTGTTCTGAATGATAAGGCTTCAAAATACAGGGTAACATTACCAAAAAAAGGCTAAAACTTTTGTAGCATATTAAAAAAATTGTGTGGACAAAAAAAAAAGTTAAAAGATAAAATTTACAAGAAAGTCTATAAATATCACACAGATACTAATAACTTCTATAAAAGTCAACCACATTGTTACTTGAGAACTCTGGTAGACCTTAGGTCAAACTGAAAATTCTTTCAAGTCAGAATTCTGAAATTAACACAAAACCAAACCAAAGCAAAACCAAGCAAACAAAACCACAATAAAACAATCAAACCAAAACCAAACCAAAGCACCACAAGCAAACAAATCCCCCCAAAACCCAACCCAAACAAACAAAAAAAGAGAATTTTTATATTAGGATTTTAACTAATATTTTTACGTTAACAAGAAAATATTTTTTCCTCTTTCTGAACTGATATTGATATACTTGTACTGATACACAAGCTGATATTGTCAGACCAGCATTCCTGCGTTTATTATAAGAAATTAATTTTTCATAATCAGATCCTTGGATAAAGTAGAGAATAGTACTACATGAGGAATTAAAGAGAGAAGAAGATAAAAGTTATCTATTATGCCTGGTGCATAAAATGACTGTTGAGTTTAGTCCACTGGCCTCCATCTGTCCTTCGGGCCAGGTGAGATAGTGTAAGGTGTTGGATTGCTTCATGATGAAGCCACTTTTGGTTCCACCAAAATTCTTTCTTCACTAATCTTGTTGACTCTTACTGCATTACTGTAGATATGTCAAAGCAACAATAGCACTGATGACATACAGTATTATATAGTAATTAACTTCATACAATTCAAATAATTGGCTGTTCTCACCCAAGTCAAATAGGTAAACATCAGAATTCCCATCCTTCCTCATTACCCCAGGTGCATCCAGGTCCTTTAGCAAAAGCAATTCCAATAACAGTTACATTCCTTTCCAGTTTTAAGACATAGAAATATTTAGGTTGAAAAAGACCCTTAAGATCACTGAGGCCAACTATTAACCCAACACTGCTAAGTCCACTAGACCATATTGCTAAGCTTACCACACCTACGCATCTTTTAAATACCTCCAGGGACAATGACTCCACTACTTCCTTGGGCGACCTGTTTCAGTGGTTAACAGCAGTTTTGATGCAGATTTTTAACCTAAACCTCTCTGGCACAACTTGAGGCTGTTTCCTCTTGCCCTATGGCTTGTTACTTGGGAGAAAAGACCAACAAAGAGATGAGGTCTCTCCTGTGCCTCCTTTTCTCTGGGCTGAACAACCCAAGTTGCCTCTGCCACTCCTTATAACACCTGTTCTCTAGCCCCTTCACCAGCTCAAAACTGACCACAGTACTTCAGGTGTGGTCCTCACAGTGTTTTTATGATACTGCTAAAATAAGTTAAACAATGTAATATTTAGCAGATCATCCCACTAAAAATGGAACAATTCACCAAGTAAACTAGTCCTCTGTTTAAGTGATTTTGCATTGTCCAGATTTAATAATCCTTGAGATTTTTAATGAGAATTAAAATACTTCCTTTTGTTTATGTCTCATTGTTCTAAAATAGACTCTGAAATGCATACTCCAGATATTCTGAAAAAAAGCAGGAGATCTAAACGTGTCCGGCAAACGGGGAATATCAGGATTAGGTTGATCCTTTCACAAACTTCTCCTTACTTACACATACACACATAAACAAATTATCTATTGCCTACAACCTCTCATTACTTGGATTTCCAGTCCCTTTACAAATGTGGTGAAAACCTAGTTCATTCCTTGGGCCGCATGACTCCTGGAAGCACAGAAAGAAATGAGATCTTAGTGAAACACACAGGATAGTAGTAATGTTACAAATAGTTTTCTGCCATGATTCTGAAGTACAGTATTTCACTTCTTTGTTTAAACCTAGATTAAGACTGAGAAGATAAAAGTGTCCCTAATGAGTATCCTTCATACTTGGACTAGTGGATGGGAGAAACCCTTTAATTCTATGAGACAAGACTGTATACAACACCACAGCAGAAAAAAATAAAATCGGGCCTTTGAAAAATCAGTGTACTTGCTTGTTCTTTAGAAGTTCTGCATCCCTGAACTGCTTTCTATAGCACTCCCATCTGCATTTATCGTTCTTTAATTTAATGGAGAAGGAAGAAGAAATATTTTAAAGTGATGTGGAACAGTACCTACATCTGGGCTCATTATCAACATGTCTGAAACCTACTTTTAACTTCTTAGGACTCGCTCATACTGTGGAGACAACTTCCTTTATATCTGTAGAATCCAATTACATTAGGAAAGTAAAAGAAGACTTTGTAGGTTTGCCAAAGCAACAAACACATCAGCCTTTCCCTTGTATACCTTTGAATTTACTAATTGCTTTCAGAATAAATGAAGAAGAAAATAAGTACAAGGAGGTTAGAATGTATTGCCTCTATCTATATCAGCAACATCCAAATTTCCCATCTGGTTATCTTTACAGATCAATGAATATTTTCATATTCATTTACTACCACATATTTCTGTTTCTTGAGCCACACAGAGGCATTTAGGAAAGCTTCTACTGATTATTAATTTTACAAGTCTGTATTTTCTTGTGTACTGTGCTATGATCTCAAACAGCTCTGTTTGAGATGGGTCGACAGCTCTACCATGGCCTATCATACTAGACAAAATATTTTTTTTCTTTTCAATAATAACCTCCTAAATTCCAGCATTTCATTTTACAGGATTTTAAATGCATATATGCCAACATGCCTTAAAATGTAAAAATATATATTCTGGAAAAAATATGTATGTATGTTAAGTTGTGTCACTGCATCATTGGTTTTGAAACATATAAACTGCTGTCTGAAATTATTTTCTTTGGAAACATACATTTAACATTATATTGTATCAGCTAAATGAAATCATACTAGAAGCTTTATCTTAAGCTAATACCCTTAAAACATTGTATTTAGTATCGATAATACATAATATAATGCATATTATCATACTCTCAGAGAAAACCAAAACATTACTAGATGGAAAACTATGAGAAATTAAAACAGATTAAAATTTACACTCATGCACTGAATAGAAAAGAAAAATACTTTTATTTACCTTTGTACTCTAGATGGAACCCAGTAAAACTAACAGATCCATCACTCCGAAAAGCCAGATGCATGGTATTAGAACTGCTTTCTATCCTCTCTGGCAGCTTGCTATCTTGAAAGCTCCCAATCAGTGGGCTATTACCATCTGGCCCATCATAGATATAAAGAAAATCATAATTTGGTTCTATACTGAAACTGTAGAACAAAAAAAGAGAAGTATTAGACAGAATATGCTTTGGCTAACATTTTCAGTCTTATAAACTTAAATAAAAGCTTACTATCATCATTTTCATAAAAGGAAAAAAAGCCCTCCACTGTCAGAATAATGGTTTGCAGAAGTGTTATTAGAAAACAATACAATTACTATAGTTAGTAGTTCTCTGCTTATAAATAATATTTTCCTGCTAGTTATGAAAAAGTAAACATTATAAATAGAAAAAAAATTCATGACAATATTGCTAAAGCCTTAGAGAAATAAAACAATTAAGATCTACTTGATCCCCTGGCAGAAATGCTTTATGATATAATGAAGTTAGCTGCAGGGTAGAGTGTACACAGCTTCCAGTCAGACTGAACACTTTCACACAGCCAGGGTATGAACCTTCAGTAAACTTAAGAGCAAGAAGAATTTTTCTGTGACATCATCATGTACCCCATTTGGGTTGTGCATTTTTCACAAAAAATACATATAATGATTTAATTTATGGGTTACATACAATGCAGACAACATTGTGGACTCTACTAAGTTCAATTTAATCTTGCATTGTGATAAAGGAAAATGCTAAATCAATTCAATTTAGTAACCAGAACAACAGGAAGTCTCCTGTTGAAGTATCCTGCGCTTATATGGACAAATAAAACTAAATTTAAAGACTATTTCTGAAATTTTGCTTAAATTGCATGTGAGTATCTCATACAAATTATGATGAAACAATAGGCTTTGTCATTAAAGACCATCCTCCTGGGCTGGCGATAATTCACTGAGTTACTCCATGCTGCTTTCTCAGGAAGAGAATCTCGATGAATTGACCATCATCCACTTCCACATTAGTTGGTATAAACTGAGAGTGCTTCTAACTGAACAAGAACAATGGGCTCCCAAGCTCCACCTCTATGTGCACTGAATACTCTAATGTATTGGTTGTGACTGTGAACAAAGATAACAATTACTTATTGCTTCAAGAGTTATATTAAGTATACATATGTTACCCTAGGAGGCTCTGAACAACTGCCAATAATTAAGTTACAAACATAAGTTTAAAAATTATGAGCAACTAGCAGTTTACCTGATAAACGCTAAGGATATAACATAATCATTATTAACAGTGATAGTCCAATCACAGTCTCTGCTGTGGGGATAAGGATGAGGGAAGTTTGGTGACAGTATAAAACCTGATGAGCCAGTCAAGTTTCCTCCACAGGGAGCTGTGAATAAAAATAAATTGAAATTGAAGAAAGAAGGTAAGAGGAAAAGCAAGTACCAGCAATCTTCCCTGACATTTAGAGTCCTCCAAAAGTTAAACAAGAAAAAAGTATATACAAAATTTTAAGAGAAACAAAAAATGTAACATTTCTCCTTAGACAAATACTAATACTATTAAGAGAAGCATTTGTTTTTGAACTCTTTGTCCTTATATTTGCTTGCATAACATTATATCAAGGCTTCACTGAAAATACTGTGAATTTGAAAAATGCTGTGTCTGTGGACATTAAAAAATCTGACTGGATAAGCTTCCCACTTTATACTTCTTGTTAAAGGAATTCACTAAGAAGCTTCTTAGGTTATGAAATATATCTACTTACACTGATAACACAACTACCTGCATTTTCACCAGACAGCATTGATGAGTAACTCAGAGTAAGAATGTTACAATATAAATGAAATTCACAAAAACATTCTAATTTTCAAATTCTGGGATTAAAAATGTCTTCCAAGCATAAGCAGAATAGAACAAACATGTCTCTGTGTGATTTTGAGGTTCCATAATGTTGTGTGTTTCTGGTCCAGAAACGCAAATAATAAAGAGAATGGAAGTATCACTACCCTCGTGAAGTTCTGTACTTCAGCATTCTTTAAATAAAACTAAAACTTAAATAATTTAGACAGTTTTTGTCCTCAAGCCCATACAGTCACACTACACAGGAAGGCACAGTAAAGAGAGAAGGAACAGAGAAAATAAGAACAAGAGAATTAACATGTTTTCTAAAGCTCTTTTTGAACAAGCTTCTTTTATTCAAAATATTCTAGGTAAGATTTATAAGGACTTATCATTTTGTAAAACTGAATTCTACAAAGTGATCATCTGCAGTACCAAGAAAAGAAGCTGTTGTTCAGGTCTTCTGTAACAGAGTATATAATGTATTACCCACTGAAAACTAGATGTAGGTTATGTCAACCTGTCTTTATAAGCCTTTGTGCAGATAAAAGCAAGCACTGTTCCAGACAGTCTGTCTGTCTGATGATCTCAGCATTCATTGTTTTTATGGGAGGCAGTACAGGCTGGGTTGTTTTTTTATCTAAAACCTAGTTAATTTTTGTGGAAGGCAAAGTATTACTCCAGAACTTTCTGTCTTTAATTATTTGTTTATTCACTGAATTGTATCTTAACAAAAGAAACAGAATATATGGTGTCATTAGTTTTTGTTTGTTTGTTGGTTGGTTTTGTGGTTTTTTTTTGTTTTCTTTTGTTTTATTAAAAGAGAAATTCAGTATAGAATCATGGAATGGTGTGGGTTTGAAGGGACCTTAAAAGTCATCTGTCCAACCAATAAACATTTAAGATTCTGATATCTAAACAAGATTAGATACAGGAAGTCTTCGATACAGAAAAGACCTCACTATTTTGGGTACCACAGGCATAAGCCAAAAGACTGTCTGTTGACAGAGACAGTCTCAATTTTATAGTTTGTCAGAATATCTTCAGTATAGAAGAATCTCTAATTTTCATCTTTCATTCAACTAGTTGAATCAATACTTAGCTGTTTTTAATTTTGCTATTACCTTTGAGATGAAATGTTCTTAAAATTGTGCTACAGGCAACACTGAAGGAATCTGAACAACCATGGTAGTACCACAGGTAAGAATAATTAACATTTACCAGGTTTGGAGTATTAATAATGAGAAGGTTCAAGAAGACACTTTGGAGTGTAAAGAACAAATAAAATAAATCTAGAACATGCTACAACGATACACCTTAGGAACTGTCCCTGCCTCACATGCTTTCATCAAAATGATGTTTATTTTTTCTAAGACTGATAAACCATGATGATGTTGAAGTTATAGGTAAAATAAGTCTTGTATTGTTTTTCTACAGGCATGGAAACAACATAAGTGAGTACATTACAGTTTGATAAAGAAATTAGGCACTTCAGAGTGTGCTGAACTACAACAAACGATTTTAAAATCCCTGGCCTCCAAGCCAAGGTTTGCTCACCCTACTTTACCCTACTTTTACCGGCACCTCATATTCCCCCAAAATGTATCAGTTTAGGAAATAAATATAAAATAACTTCAGGCCGGATATTTGGCCAGTAAATCATCATAATGAGCATTCTTGCACCTCTATACACAGTAGATTGTTTGTTCATAAAAGGTGGAAATTACAAGTATTAGGTAAATGGATGTACACAAGTGCACGCGTATTTATATGTACAAAGGACAGAATAACAAGTGAGCATCTACATTTAACCCTTTTAATAATATCAACTCATGATTGATAATGACTGAAAATGAGTGATAATGATTGAAACTGCCAGCAATGCCTTATAATAGGTTAATTACTTTTCAGTTGAAAAAGTATTTTTTAATCAGCAATATTAAATAAGGCCAGTATGACACTATATATTCAATATAAGGCCTGTTACTAGAGCTCTATCATTCCTTTCAGATTTTCCTATAAATGCCTACAGATGTTCAATTATCATTATCATCAAATACATATTTAGACACATAAGAACAATAACAGATAAGCAA
The DNA here is from genome assembly GCA_024611175.1 of Megaceryle torquata. Lineage (NCBI taxonomy): Eukaryota > Metazoa > Chordata > Aves > Coraciiformes > Cerylidae > Megaceryle > Megaceryle torquata. The sequence continues at coordinate 24,900 of JANIJG010014980.1, read as the reverse complement.
TCAAATCATTTATTTTCTGCAGTCTTCCAGCAAATAATTTAGATAGTTTTTGTCCTCAAGCCCCTACAGTCACACTACACAGGAAGGCACAGTAAAGAGAAAAGGAACAGAGAAAATAACACTTTGATGTGCAAAGTAGAATAGACACAGACACCAGTTCTGTACCCTAGTATGTTTGCAAATACCTGTCTGCAGACATGCAGAATGGGCTGGGTGTGTGCACACGTGCATATGCAAATAGGATGCAGATTTTATTTTGTAAAACCTAAGGCCAAGTTAAGTTGATCAAAGGCAAGAGGGGATCTGAAAGCTAGATAAGTGCTACTAGCAGTTGCGGTCCTTGCCTAGTTCCTCTCTGCAATGTTTGCCCTAAAATCAGACTACCACAGAGAGCAAAGTAGGAAGAAAGCCTGTGTGGAGCTGATGTTTTCACAGTGGCAGTGCCCACTCTATATTAGAACCACTCTTGGCACAAGGGCTCTTTTCTGATTATTTCTCCTCTCTCCTGTTCAAGGTGGGGGGAGTAAGCAGCAGTATGAGTTCAGTTCTAAACCACAAAGCTCCTTCAGACACTCCTTTCAGGCAGTTTTGCTTTGGACAGGACAGTAAGCAGTATCTCTTAATGATGGAGGTAATACTACTGCAACTGGCCTATCCAGTATAATTCCACTTGCATTTCCTTTGTAATGGCCTATTTTTATTCTTTTCTGCACCATCAAACTTGCAGATCCTACAAGACCATACAAGCTGTGTTAATCACAATAGCATTAGAGACGGAGGCTTTATTTCCAGAAATAAATGGTATAGTATTTCACAGTATCATCTAGGTTGGAAAAGACCCATGGGATCATTGTGTCCAACCATTCACTCTACTCTACAAGTTCACCCCTAGACCATATCCCCCAACACTACATCTAAGTGAGTCTTAAACACATCCAGGGATAGCAACTCAACCACCTCCCTGGGAAGCCTATTAAAATATTTAGCTTCACTAAATCACTAATAACTTCACTTAAATCACTAATTACCTAAGAGACCAGCACCAACCTCTCTACAATGTCCTTACAGGTAGTTGTAGAGAGTGATGAGGTCTCACCTCAGCCTCCTCTTCCTCAAACTAAACAGACCGAGCTCCTTCAAACGGTCCTCATATGATTTATTCTCCAGTCCCTTGACCAGTTTCGTTGCCCTCCTCTGCACCCACTCCAGCACCTCGATATTCTTCTTGTACTGAGGTGCCCAGAACTGGACACAGTACTCAAGGTGAGGCCTCACCAGTGCTGAGTACAGGGGGGCAATCACCTCCCTACTTCTGCTGGTCACACCATTTCTAATACAAGCCAGGATGCTGCTGGCCTTTGCCACCTGGGCACACTGCTGGCTCATTGTCATTCGCTTGTCAATTAGAACCCTCAGAACCCCTCCCTCTCCATGAGACAGCTCTCCAACCGCACTTCCCCAAGCCTGTAGCATTGCATGGGGTTGTTGCAGCTCAAGTGCAGGACCCAGCACTTGACCTTGTTGAAACTCATCCCATTAACACTGTCCCAGCGATCCAGTGTAAGTCTCTCGGAGAGTCTCCCTATCCTCATGCAGATCAACACACCCACCTAACTTGGTGTCATCTGCAAATGTACTGATGATAGACTCTATGCCCTCAATTTTTTACTATTTACTTAATATTTACTAATGAAAATTTTGTTCTAAATAATGAAGACTGACAGTGCAAATACATTACCATCTTCTCATTCTTTCCTGTTGCATCTTTCTTCAGCTCCTTGCTTAATTTTACTTAACCTACAAATTTACTAGGTCAGCAGCCTGATATTTTGTACACACAAGCATATAAACTTCAACCAAAGTCTCCATGCTTATTACCATTTCTCAAGTTTTAAGGCAAAGATAATAGTGTCATTGGCTCTCTTGCTTTCTCTGTTATAGATCATGAAAACACAAATATGTCCTTGAGAGGGAAAGATGATAACTATTAACAATTACAAAGGAAAAATTTTGGTAATAATTTATCAGATGTGCAGTACTTCTATCCATTTGTTCTTCAAAGAAAGTTCCTAGAGCAGTGTGATTCATTACACCAGAATTTCATAATATAGCAAAGCATTATTTGATATTCTCTGCATACCTATACAGACTGGTGGGTTGGGCTGCCAGAAGTACCGATTTTCTATCTGAATGCAAGTTATTCTCTCATCTCCTTGCAGTTCATAGCCTGGGTCACACTGAAAAATGACAGTATCTCCAGGTTCTCTTCCATCTCCATTTCTAGTTCCATTCATGGGGACACCAGGATCACGGCAGGCAGTAGCTACTGAGCCTATCAGAGAAGGGAATAAAAAAAAAAAAATTTTTTTTTGGTATCAGCTTTTCAATTCGTTTTTGCCCCATTACATTTTTCTAAACAGGAAACTGTGTGAAACCATAATTTTTCCTAATCAAACCTAAAATTTTAAGAAATCATCCATAAAATCTGCTACTTCTATATTACTAAATTTTTGCCACTTGCTTTAATTATTATGTCTAATTTTTAATGTAATCATTTTTAAAAGTAATAATAAAAAAATTCTCTGGAGCATTGCAATATGTAAAAAAGAAAGCAGACTTTCTAGTACCCTGAAAACTCAGCATTTATAATTTAGAGGAATTTTTAATATCAGTTGTGGAAAGAACACGTTAAGAAACTCAAGCTGTCCAATAAACTACGTTTGCACATATCTTCAGTTATCCACAATTCTATAGTTCTTAAATGTATGCAGGGTGTAACATTCTGTACTGAATTTGGAAGTGAAATTTATTGATCCCTCACATCAAGGGGTATACCCTTACACTTGACATATCTACTATGCCAGTCTTTTGTAATAATATTAAAGAAATCATCTACACAAAATCTCTCAGACTTAGTCTGAAAGAATATACAGCTACACATAATGCGTAAGTACAGGTTATACTAAGACAACACACAGTCATGATGGTTACAAGAGAAGTATGAGAAATTCATATGTATTTTCCTCAAATTTAACATATTATGATCAACATATTTAATATATTATGCAAAAAAAAAATCTAATCTTATGTGAAAAGTAAGCACATCAGTGTTTATTTAAGTAAATATTATTTCTTACTTACATTGCAGAACTGCAACATGCTATATATATTACAAATAACAAATGTCAGAGCTGGCTGTGGAACTAACCCCACTGAACTCAGCCATCTGTGTAACATAAATACAAAGTGGCAGCACTAAGATTTAATTCAGATGCCCTCTTTCTGGGAAGTTAATACCAGCAGACAACAAGGTATTAATCTGAAATGTTCATAGTTTCTAGATTTACTATGTTTATGAAGAAGAAATATTGGTCTAAAAAGGTCATTTCCCTAAAAAGACAAGTATCTTGTTTTTCTAGACTTACTTCTATACTTAGAAATAAAATTAGCTCTATAAAGTTAGGGAGCTTTTCATAGGGTTGTTTTTCCACACAGAAAACCCAAACCAAACCAAACAAACCACAAACAACAACAACAACAACAAAAGAAAAAAAGAAAAAAGAAAAATACAAACCACCAAGAAAGAAAACTCAAATACCACCCAAAAAACCCCCAAAACAAACAAACAAAAAACCCCACAACAACAAAAAAAAAAACCAACAAAAAAAACCCACCAAAAAAACCCCAACCTGTGACCAGAAGTAGAGATATTTTTCCCCACTTACTCCTCAAGATCACATAAATATTTCTTTAAAGTATTAACTACTGCATAATAAATGAAAGATAATTATTTTTTATAGATATATAATTGGGCAAGTTTTTAAAATTTCTGGTTTGGATATGATGATCAGGACTTTTGTTTATATCTTGAAATAAGATGCTAGGTTTCAAATTATAAAAAAATACTACTGAAATATAAGATTAACAACATGCACTGCACTATACTAGCAGATCTAGTAAACGATGCATGCAAGAGATAGTGGAGCTGTATCACACAGGAGTGAAATTTCATCAAATATGAAAAGGTTCGTAACATTAACGTAGGTCAGAAGTAAAAAAGAAATCCTTATGGTAAACCTAGACCGAAGCAAGTACTAAAACTAGTCATATATTGAACTGCATTCCTCCTTGCTGAGAACACAGAACACCCTGTACCTTTTGATCAGTACTGGCCAGTCAAAGCAGTCCTTATTGGAGAGAAACTGTGTTCTGCCCACTTAAATACTATCTGCCTCAAATATTGCCATAAACAAGAGTTACGCTCCTGTGCCTTATTTAAAACATTCCGAAATTAGTTCTAGAAGAATGGGGGCTGATACTTACACAGAACTTGTAACCAGTTTTGAAGTGCTCAAGAGAGAAAGGTGTTGCTGTGAAATGTATTAGCTGTACATCATATTGTCACTAGATTTTATTATTCTGCAAAAGAATTGTATATGGCTCAAAATGAAGATAAAGGACCACTTAGATATGTTTGAAATTCCTGATACAAACTGTTTGGGCTATTTAATCAGTAACAATAATGCAAATTAACTTTATGAGATATGCCAAACAATCTTTTCCTTATTTGATGTATAAAGTAGCCTTCTTACATATCTGCGTGTTTGTCCAACCTACTTCTTGCTCTTTTGGCCTTCAATAGGTGTGCATACTAGACAAGTCAATCAGATATAAGGTTTTGGTACATCTCTTCCTCTAAATTTATCATCTATATAAAAATCTCCAATATTTTGTTGCTGTTGTGTTGAAGCACTCCACTCAGTTTTGTATCTTACACCTTCATTTCAAAATACACACACAGCTCACACAGAGCATTAGAACAAATTTAACTAACAGATTTAGATAGAAAATTTCAATTTGATTGTACTTTTGAATGTTGTTAGAGGCTTACATATACAACTGGTGGTAGGGGTATTTATTTTACCTGCTCCCATATTCTGTTGGGAAAGTATTTTTTTGTGTGTGTTGTATATTCAGGTACCTCAATCACTACTGTCATCATCTGCCATGAAAATTTGTGGAGTAAGCAACAAGTTTTAGAATTAAGTCCTTTATAATATTACTATCATAATATACTACTTTCACATAAGTGCAACCTTGAGAGCTTTCTGCAAATTAAATGGAGCAAGCTATCATAATTTTCCGTAAATTCATGTATAGGCTCTAAAGTTCTTGATGACATATTAAAATTTGATGGACAAACTAAGAAAATAATACATCAGGTTTTATTCCATTACAATAATTGTAAACACAGAGTTAAGATATCTCTTAAAGCCACATTGTCTTGAATAACTTGAGATATGATTTGCAAATGTAATTAATTAAATTGCTATGAACAACATTATGAAAAAGACAAACTCCAGAAAGTGTACATGCAGCATGACAGGTGCAAGAATGACTGTATCATAAACCTGTGACTGATCATCTGAGCGCTTTTTTTCCTCTAATGAATACAGAGAAATGCAGAAACCTATTTTATTATTTCTCTTGGCTGTGCTACTTTAGAATAATTACACTGCAAAATATTTCTGCTAGACTAAGAATTTGAAGACACAGTTCTTGACCAGATTCTTCTTCAGATTCAGGATGAGAATGAATGAGACTCAATGCTCAAACTGTTCAATAGGTGAGACATAAGTGGACAGATTAGATACACAGAGCTTGTATGTCCTTCTACATAGTCAAAGTGACAGAAAATCTTCCAGCATTAGCCATTGACACTTCAGAGCTGTTTGTAAAATAAAACTCCAGATTGTGGTTTGTTTTACATCGGGGCATAGTTTGATTAATTAATTCCCTTTAGATGAAACTAAAATGAAAGATGCACTTCTGAACTACACTAGCACAATGCTGAACTATGAAGACATCTGAGTATGAACAGTGTTGCCAGCACTGCTTCAATATCAGCTGCTTCAGTCTATATATCAGGTCATCTTAGTCTGTTACTTGCTAATATAGGAATAGCCAAAGGACCCACAAATGAGACTTAGAATCTCAGATATCCACACAACATATTATCTAATGTAGATTTTTAATATGAGACCACCTATTCTCCAGAAAACATGTGCCAAGCAATAATCTGGAGAGTTAACTATCTTACTCCATTCCTGCTACATAACTTGAAGTAGAGGCTTGGTTTGGAGTTTCATAGCAGCCAAGCCATGTAAAACATTTCCCCCCTGCAAACTTGTTTGGATTTTTCCTGAGAACATTCATATGAACAGATTCATATGTTCTGAGCATTTAAGATAAACAGAGGCTGTATCTTAAATTATCACTTGACTACCTTCACATGACTACAAATGCTCCTACAGAGCTACAGAAGCCATTAAACCAGCATTAGGTCATACTCAGAGTTAAACACAGATCTGTCTACAAATGTCCTGGATGTGAAGCATAAAATAATTGATACTTTTTTTTAATAATAAGGCACAAAAATGCATTTGAACAATAAATCAGGTAATTTAATTATTGCAAATTGATTATTCCTGCCTCAAAAACAGTAATGTACTGCTAGGGTTCAAAGGTTTCTGAAAGTTCATAAGCACAGGCAATTTGATATGCGACTGTAATGTTGTAAGATGACAGCTCCATTTCCATGCAGGAAAGATACTTTGAAACATGGCATTAAAAGTGTGACAAGGCAGTAATAGACTCCACTGATGCTGGGATCAATATAATAAATATCATGGGATTTCTTGCTGTTAACAGTGATTTCTAAATTTTGTTTCCTAATGTATGACAAGTCTAGTATCAGTAAAGAGTCTGAATCCCAAACCTGACATAAACTTACTACTTCATTTTGATTTAATTTATTCTGGAAAGAAAAGAAAGGGGAATTTCATATGTTATTTGAGAAATAGGAAAAAACCGAAACAAAACAAACAAAACAAAACAAACCAACCAACCAATCAAAAAAACCCAAAAAACCCAAAACCCCCCCCCAAAATAAAAAAAAACCCAATTTGTCTTTTTTTTTTAACTCTAGACCACAAAATCATCTCAGCAGCTCTAAACCTTCCAAATTTCAATCTCTTCATAGCACACAACATATATATTTTTATATATATATATAACCAACACATTTCTTCTAAACTCCCATCACTTTAAAAAAAGGCTTTCAATAATTGTTGAACTTTAAAACTTGCATCAGTATGAACCTATCCTTACAGACTGCACCTTCAAAATTCAAGCTTTCCCAGGCTCCGCGTAACACCTGTACTCATATGGACAGTGCTGTTGCTCTGCATCTCTAATGCTGTTTGAGAATCAGGTCAGCCTGGTATTTGCTATGTCAAATACAACCTTTTATAAAACTTTACTTCAAAAAGAAAGAATAAAATAGCCACAGTGTTTTTATTCACTCTTCCACCAATAGAAGCATTGCTAAGGTAATTTTTGGTCTATTTTTAACTTCTATTTTTGCTGTAGCTCTAACAGTGATTTATAAGAACAGCCATTATAATCCTTAAGTAAATTCTAACCACAGACTCAGTTTATTGATTTTGCATTACTTCATACATTCTACATAAGTATGTCAGTTATTGTTTGAAGATTAAAATGGGAAAATATTAAGAATAAAGAACAGAAACAGAATTTCATTTGGGACAACGTAGCTCTTCAACATAAAGAGTTCAACATTTTCTGAGAATCACAGAATGGTAGAGGTTGGAAGGGTCCTCTGGAGATTGAGTCCAACCCCCCTGCTAGAGAAGGATCACCCAGGGCAGGCCACACAGGTAATGATCCAGGCAGATGTTGAAAGTCTCTAGAGAATGAGACTAGACAACTTCCATGGGCAGCTTGTTCCAGTGCTTTGTCACCCTCACAGGAAATAATTTTTTTTCCAGTGTTGAGGTGGAACTTCCCGTTTTCCAGTTTGTGACAATTACCTCTAGCTCTATCACAAGGGACCACTAAAAAGAAACTGTCCCCTTCTACTTGATACCTACCCTTCAGATATTTATAAACATTATTAAGATCCCCTCTCAGTTTTCTCTTCTCCAGCATAGAGAGCCGCAGGTCTCTCAGCCTTTCCTTATGAAAGAGATGGAATGGCCCCTTAATCATCCTCATATCCCTCTGTTTGACTCTAGTATTTTCCTGTCCATCTTGAACTGGGGAGCCCAGAACTGGTCACAATACTCCAGATGTGGTCTCACTAGGGCAGATTAGATGGGCAGAAGAATCTCCCTCAACCTGCTGGACACACTCTTCGTAATGCACCCCAGGAAATTTTACACCATTAGGGTGTACCTAGGTTGTCTAGGTAAATTTTGTATTTACCTAACTCTTAACTACATTATCTTAGACACTTAACATTGGGTTAAGTTAACTTAATATTTTCATTATTTGCAGATACTGCAACAGTTAATAAATTAGGTGGTGTAATACAGGTCACGTTTATTTTTGAATGGGAAAAAAACCCCAACAATGAACAAACAAAAAGCCCCCCTCAAAACAAAATGCCAAACAACAACAAGAACAAATCATCCAAACACAGAAATTAGTACACTGGGGTAGACCACAGTTCAAATGCCTTGTCCAATTTGCTGCAGAAGAGAAAATACATACTGATATGGCTTCCCACACAGAACTTCCTACCTAGCTCAAGACTCAATAGCTCAAAGAATGCAATACATAGGCCTAGCTTCAGTTTGTGTTTCAAGTAATCCTTAAGTATTCTAAATGAAATAAAAGCTTGAAAATAGCTAAATCATCAGTTTAAGTTTCTGTTGCAGATGTTCCAAGAAAACCAGGCAACAGATGAAATAGTTAATTTCTGTAAGAAGACCCATGTTCAATGTCTAGAGATGGAACAGCAGGCTGGTTTGCTTCTCTTGCTGCTGTATGGACTGAGAGATGACGGAGCAATAGATGATGAGGATGGAGTCATACGCATAACTTAGAAATCTTAACTGATAACTCAAGCTGGAAAACACCAACTACTTGGCCAACTGCATACTTAAATATTATTTAATTGCTATTGCATTCAGAATTTTTATTCAGATTATTTTACACTTTTTACTGATAATCAGACAAAAGTATTTAGCAACAATTGTTAACGGAACTTCTTTTAAATGTGTTGTTTACATTGTAACCTGGTATAGTGTCTCATCCTTCTTGTGGAAGGAACAGTGGAGATCAAGTTATTTTCTAAGGGACCTTACTGATTTTACTGCCAGATACATTTTAGTTCTTACGGAGATAACAGACATAGACTTAATGATAACACCTAATTTTCTTTATCTTATAATTTTTGTTGTTGTCAATTTGCATTAGTTGTTAAAATGCACTTCCCTAAAACAATCTAAACTACTACACTGCTCTTACCACATTTTATTGGACAATCTTATGAGTTATTTTTTCCCAGTTCATAACTAGATCTCTTTTTCCATAAATACGAACTGCTCAGTTCTGAACATCTATTATCCCTTAAGCATTTGCTCATAGCTTTGGCAGGGAGTATGAAACCCAGCCCCAAATAAATTAATTGACATACGGTTTAAGATAATTGCTGGAACTCAGCATAAAATGGATACTGTGACAATATGTAATCATGCTGGCAATGCATTCCAGCTGGGGAGAAGTGTTTTGAAAATCTTAATTTTATTTAGATTGCATGTACTGTGGTTAGGGGTTTTTTTTGCAGCTACAGGGTTTTTTAGCTTTTTATACCAGATCTATCCCTATTTCAGACGGCATATTTCTTTATGTGTGTTTATGAATACAGGGATATAGAAATAGCTTCTCAGAAAGAAGCAATCACCAGGATCTTGGACCACACACAAGGGCTACTCATGCATTGAAAAAAATCTTAGCAATGATCACCCATTTTTAAATATCTTTTCTACTGAAAAATCATTAATATGACCTGAGTGAAAATGTATCTGTTTAATTTGATTCTTTATAGCATAATGTGCTACCTCTTTTGTGGCAACTATTAAGGGTACAGTTGTACAATAGAGAACAGCTTTACTGGTTTGCCTTGTCCTTGATTTTGTACTCTCGGTGATCTTTGTTAAGATAAGAAACTTATGCTATGGTCACTTGCAAAAAGTTACAGAACACTATCCAAAACCAATTTCTTTTTTCTTCAGTCTCATTACATAGATTACACCTTCCCAAAACAACAATGGGAATATAAATAATAAAGATCTGATTCTTATTTTAATTTTATTTTGCAAGGTCTTAAAATTCCTTTATGTAAATGAACTGTATCTCAGACTGCATGTCTGAATATGTCCAGAAGTTCACAGTCCAGAAATAATTTTTTCCACAGTCAAATACAGAAGACTGAAAGATGAGCATTCCTACAGTCAGATGTTTTTGCTAGAATCTATCCTTTATGATATGAGGCAGCTTACTGGAATGTTGTTAAGGAAAAAAATAAATATTTCTATAGAAATAAAATAGAAGCAAATATCTCCTTTAAACTTAAGTACACTACAAAATACTCAACCCTAGCTAGAAATGGGATAACAGGAAAAGTAGGAACAATGAGTTGACAAACTTGAGTGACCTCCATTTTAAGAATTCTTCTTAAACCTGAAGTAACAGGATGTATATAGGATGTAGAAATCCATATACAGAATTTGAAACAATTACAGCTTAAGAAAGAGGCTGTGAATTCTGCTAGTGAAAGCTTTTCAAAAAGCAGGAAGATTAGTTATAGAACATGAAAAAGTAACACTAATCAGGTGTAAATCTACTTTGATATACCTTCAAGTAATTTCACTTAAATAAGTATATTTTGGCCATTATTCCAAAATATCACTTCCCTCTAGATATATTTTTGTGGTATGTTCATTCCATTACAACTAGCAATAAAACTTGCAAAACACCTTTCTTTCTTACGCTATGCATTACATACAATAGAAAATGCACTTCAATTGCTGTTATTGATTGAAAATGAGAGATACATAATTGAGAGGAGGATAAGACCCTGGAGAAACAGAAGATAAATTTCCAAACAGCTGTCCCTCTTTACATTTATGCATTCTACTGTACCCTGAGTGTAAAAATAGGATAACAGTCCTGAAGATATATCTGTACTTGCAGCAAAGAGCCCATCACAAGTATGTGCATGCACACGTGTGTCTGTATATCTATAAGGGAAGGCACATGAATCATAAACAAACTACTTATGCTGAGATTGCCAAACAGAAAATCCATATCCAAAGTAGAATTAATGCAGTATCAGAATTTGTCAGTGAAAACAGAAAGCAGAATAATTATGACATCTTATTTATTTAACATGGAAAAATGATTTCCCTAGTCGTATGAGTGAATGTCAGCTCCATGCTGTTTTCTTCTGTGTTTTGTACCAAATACTTAACAAGACACCTTTTGGAGAATACTGCAATATCAGCTCAATATTACTCTCCTATATGTAAAAGATATTGTAAGAAGATATTTCAATGAGGCAGGATAAACTTCAAATACATTTAAAGATGCAAAATGTTACCTTTACATGGTCTCAACAAAAGAATTCCTGTAAACCTCAGCTGATGAATTTACCAGCCACACTGCAGTTCACCTGTAGTTCTATGTAAGATTGCAAAAAAGAGGCAAACTGTATTATTAAGTATAGAATACTATTTGATGATCAGGCTTTCTTATCCCCTCATTCTCTATTTTTCTACTGTGACTAAAATCAAACAATTCTATGTGTAGACAGAGAACAAATTATAATGCCCTTCTATTGATGTCTCAGCTATCATTTAGGAAGGTAGCTGTTACACAAGACAGTGTACCCAGTATACTTTTGACTATATGTTATAACTAACACAAAATGGAAAATAAAATACATGCTATTAATTAAATTTTCAAATTATTTTAGCTAGAATACTTTCAAAAATTTGTACAAATGTACTACTATAGAAACATTTCACTGTCTGCAATCAATAGCTAACTTTAAAGAATTTAAGGAAAGATTGGATTAATCGAAGAGAAAAAAGTTACAGGTAAATTAAAGAGAACCTTTTCTGAAACAGAAAAGTATTTTCATTTATAACATTATGATTACACAAAGATAATTCTGCACTTCTAAATTTATTTTGGTTTATAGAAAATTATTAAGTTCTGTAATGATTTTTGTTTGCAAGCAAAATCACCCATCAGAACCACAAATATTATCTGAGAAACCTAAAGTACAGTGTTAAATTTTGCATTGCTTTAACAGAAAACATCAGATTTTTCAGATTTGAAAAATGTATTTCACACATTTGACATTGAAATACGAACTTAAAACATTAATCTGAGACACGACATTCCAATTTGGATCCAAATCAGCTTGAGCTCTCTGAAATGCCAAGCCACAAGTAAGACAAAGTCTATTTTAAATTCTACATCTGTAAATTTAGGCCGAGTAGGCTTTGTATTGATGTTAAGTCACAAGGGTTTGGCTAAACTGTGCTGCATGGGGTTTAAATCAAGGGAGTTCAATCTTTAACGTAATTAAAATAATTTATTTTTATGGTGACATGACCAAGAAGACTATTTATTTATAATTTCAAAATCGATTATAAATTAACCTATTTCTTTCAATATTTCCTTTCTGCTTTCAGCTAGCAATACCGTCACTCTAGGTTACTATCTACAAGCCATTACCAAGGCATTTTACATGGAAACATTAACTTACAGTATTTGCCTGTATAAAAAACACATATCCTATATACAAATAAGAGATAATGGCTACTGAATAGTTGATGTCACTTACAAACCTGTCACAGGAATGACATTTTTGCCATTGGAAGACCGATAAATGGTTATTCCTTTTACTAGTATCTGCTACTTAGAAGAAAGGCAACAGTCAATAGAAGAAAACAAAATTATTCAAATTTTTTCAATGGCTTCTTTCTTTTAAACTTCTCAATGCTAAAAACAATACAAACCAAAAAAATCCACAAAACCTACACACACAAGTAAGAAAAAAAACAAGAAAACACACACCAATGACACCCCCAGCAAACCCAAAACTGAGCTAAATTTCTAAGTGTAAACATTGACTGTTATTTCTCATAGGAAAACAGACATCCTGAAATCTCTAAATCCAAATCTCTAAATCTTCATAGCTGAAAGAAAACAGCAAGCCGGGGTGTGAAAACATTTAAGATGAAAAGCTGGTTCTGCTACGGAATAGAAATGAGGAAGAATGCATCCTACCTTTCTGACTTCAGAAAAGCGAAGAAGTTATGTTAGTGATCTCTAGACCAACAGTACCGGTAAACAATACAAGTTCCCTAAATCCATTCTCAAATAACCTTTGGGTTAAACATCTCAGAAGTAGAGATCTTTGTTACTGAAAAACTGGAGAAAATAAAATAAGTGTAATAATAATAATAATGATAATAAAGAAAACACACACACAAACAGAAACAGACACACACACACACAAAAAAAACCACAAAAACACCCCAAGAAGCAAACAACCAAGAACAAAACCCCAAACAACCAAGAACAAAACCCCAAACAACCAAGAACAAAACCCCAAACAACCAAGAACAAAACCCCAAACAACCAA